>BGPR01000086.1:158673-215771 GCA_013235015.1 Araneus ventricosus | reverse complement strand
CCGAACTAATTTGGGGCTGATCTCTTTTTGGATTCCTGGAAATTCGGTTTATCCGGAAAATTCGGTAAAATACCCTTTATATACTAAGTGCAGTATAGCATTGACGCTGGGTACTTTGTGAAGGAGCTAGCTTGTGATTTGTATCGTCGAGCAGGTTTAGTTCCTTACATCAAAAGAAGATAACCGATTTTGTTTCTACTAATTAAGGTGCTATGGTCATTATTAAGTACCAATCCAAATGTTTCTTTTAAGTAAGAAATAAACATAAGCTTTGTTTTTGATTCGTAATTGTTATTTTTCCTTCATTTTTTTAATAAAAACTTTTCAGAAAATAACAAAAAGATGTTCTGATTGTCCGAAATTTCGGATTCCTGGACTTCGGATTCCCGAGGTTTTACTGTACTTAAAGTAGGAAGTCTCCATCACTCTCGCATGAAAGTGAGAATGCTCCCATATATTCATGAAAGAAGTGAAGAAGATAAGCTGTCACGTTTCTTGTTTATTCTTGCGTGCTTAAAGTGAAACTCAGATGACTATCCTAAACAAAATACTTACGAAGATTATAACTAATGCAACATTGAAGTAAGATAATAAAAAAAGTAAATATCGTATAAATCATGCATATTTAAAAATAGATTCAGCGTTTTTTTTCCAGTTGGAAATAAGATTAAGTACTGGGTGTGTATCCATCAGCGGTTGAAAATAAATTCTTTCGTGGATTTTCTGTCATATATCAAGGATGAAAAAGTTTGTAACCTATGAATGCTGGTTTTGTGAGACAGACACTGCTACACTTTTTCTTTTCGCCCTGTTTTATATCAAAAAGGCAGAGTAGGATAATGAAGATGACATTTAGATTTTGATTGGCTCGAAGTATATAAATCTCAAACTTTTATACTTACCAGTAGAAATGTAAATGACAGTGGTGCAACCTATATGAAAAAAATGCTGCAATTCTGCAGTTTTTCTAAGTCAAAGCAAAAGGAATGAATGACCCTAATATGTGATTAATCTTTTTGCAGGTACTGCTGCTTCCTGTTTGAAATACTGTTGTTCAGTGTTTAATTTAAAAAGTTATTCTATAAATTTAAATGGAATTTTCAAGATAAAATAATTATTTAAACGGCTTTTGCTTTAAAATATTAAGAAATTTGAAAATACAAGGAAGGAACTTTGAAAGTTCCCACGACTTCAATTTTGTTCTAAATAACGCCACTTCGGGTCTGGACCCTTAGTTTAAAAAGCTGAGCTCTAAGAATATGCTCTGGTATTTTTCCTCACATTTCGCATCGGGAGGCAATATGTCGAATTATTAAATGCCATGTTTTCTTTGGGTTCTTTTATGCCTTTTTCATTTTCAAAAAATAGTCAAGAAGTTGATAAAAGAGAAAACATATAACAAATAATACGTATTTAACGTGCATTATATATTAAAAATACTAACTTTCCTTGTATTATTTCTCTTTATTTCTATAAGTTGTTCGAGAGAATTATTGATTTCTGATTTATTTTCCTTTCCAGTGCGTGTCAAAAGTTTAAGCACAACAATGATTTTAAAATAAAACGTTAAAATATACACTTTATTTTAAACCAGTGTTCATATATATAAAAAATATAGAATTGAAATTATACTTGATACAGTCAAGCTTTAAACTTTATTTTCAACCATCGAATTTAACAAAAATACAAAAATAGGTGCGTCAAAAGACGTCATGAGACATTTATTTTTTAAAGTCGAGTAAAAATAAAATGTTAATACTTGATTATTGTTCCTTTTTATTGAATTACGTGAAATACATGGTTTTCCATCGATAACAGAAAGTTCTGTATTAGTTATGGCTATAGTTCAAACAACATATCCTCAATAGCCAATTTCAGTGCTTTAACTGAAGAATACTGCTAACTATTTTGATAAATTAATTTTGTGAATTTGCCCCACACATTTTCTATGAAGTTCAAACCAGGACTTAGGGTTAGGCCACTCAAAACCGACTCCATGTTGGAGCTAAGCCTTTGTGACATTGATTTGGAGGCATGTATTGAAGAGTTGTCATGTTGAAAAGTCAAATCTGCTTCACCAAAAATTTCAACAAAGGAAACCGAATGACTAACACGTGTCTCTTGATAGTTTTCAGATTATTTTCGACCCTGAGTAAGACTAGGGATGTCTGACTATTGAAACAAACCGCTGCCCATACCATCAGAAATCCACCACCATGTTGTCATCTAAATATGCTTTTTAGTTCTTTTCGAAGATTGTGCCAATGACATGTAATCCCATCAAGTCCGTCCAAATTCCATTTTCTTCATCATTGAATGTGACAATAAGCCACACATCACCAAATCATGTGCTGTTTGGCCTACTATAATCAAAGCTTCTTTGTGGTGTGATGTTAAGCCAGGTGATCGAGGCATCTTGAGGTTTCTGATATTCTAAAATTCTTCTATGAATAGTTTTTTCGATATTTGTCCTCCAATGATATTTTTAATTCGAGAAAGAGTAAAATTTCTAGTTGAAGCCAAGATTCTGATATGCATGTCATCGCGAGAGCTGGTCACTCGTGGCCTTCCAGAAAGAGATTTTCGTTTAAAGATTTCACCATAATAACCATTGATAAATTCCACGTTTTGATCCCTTTAAAGCAGCTGCAATTTCAGAGAAATGGTCTTCTGTTTTGCTCCCACACACGAGATTTATGCTTCCTAATATGGAAATTCTTTAGACCTAACCATTTTGAATTAATGTCAGACAAATAGTCAGGTTCTTCTTATATATCTAGATACCATATACGTGATTTCATTAATTTGCACAAAAGCAGTTTTGTGCTTAAAGTATTGACACAACAATTTTCGCTCCATTCTCAAAACTTCTGATTAAAAATATAGTTTTAAAGTAAAGAAAGTTTAATACGAATTTAAACTTGCAATTTTGTATACACATGAACGGTGTGCTGAACTAAAGTGTGTATTTGAAAGTTTTATTTAAAAATTATCCTTGTGCTTAAACTTTTGACACGCACTGTATTTCCTTTTGTTTCCAAGAAAATTTCTTTGTGATAGCGTTATATTATAATATTGACCACCAAAATGATTGAATTTGATTTTTCTTTTTCGGGTGCTCCGCTTCAAAGTGCTGGACTGTTAGTCAGGTCTCGATATCGGGGCTGAAAAGGGTCAAACTTCTTCCCGCTGATGTGGCGCGGAAGTCTCGAAAGATGGTTGTTAACTCAGATGCCGCCCTCGTTATCTGATCTGGGTTCAGAATTCTGAATTCCAAAAGCAGGCCTTGCGCTGCTTCAAAGCGAGGCGTTAATATTAATAAATTCAACTTCAAAGTGGATAACACGTTTATTTGCCCGTTTTCTTAAAAGTTAACATTTCATTAAATTGATAATTTTTCAAATTGTAAAGACTTAATGCCATAATTTAAAGTTTTTTCCTTAAAGTTATCATATCAAAAACAACTTCCCTTCTGAATGGTTAATCATGGAAAACATCTCTCCATTTAGAGAATTCTACAAAAATTTAGAAGAATTTGGATTTTCTATACAACCCATGATTTTCTAATAAGTGTTTGAATATATTTAAGTTTCGTTGATCACAGTTTTTGTTCTTTGTGTGCTTGATGCTGATTTTGTATCTGCACGCTGTAACTGGAGTTTTCTCTGTTGTGTGCTTTTCTTTTAAATAAAAAGGTAAAACTAACTTTCCAATTTTTAAAGTCATTTTGCCTGTCTTCCATATCCGATTATTCTGTTTACAAATGTTCTCTACACCACGAAGAACAATTCCTTTTAACGAAATGAAAGAATACCTAACTATACTCTTTATTATAACAAACATAGTCTCATCGCACGGCAAGGAATAAAATTACGTCTAAAAATAGATTCGCGAGATGGAAGAACTGCTATTTATGCAGTATATGGCTGTGCGTATTATAACGGTAAGAAAGCAGAGAATAAAATAGTCTGTCTATCTAATACACAGAGGAAATGCATTTTGGCATCTTGACAGTATGTATAAGAAATTTCTTTCATCACGTGTATGGAAGATAGGGCAAACCTGTCCGGATGGTCGTTGGAGAGTTGCCAATTCCGAAACCAAAATGTTGGAATTAGTTGACCTTTTATGGACCACTCCCAGTGCGATATGCTTTCGCCCCTTTCTCTCCCCCCCCCTTTCCTCCAGAAATGAAGCGTAGAAATTGCAATAAACAAAATAAGCACCCCCTTAATGAGGAAGTAGTATATAATAATATAAGGTTTGATCGCTTTGTTCTTGAGATTAATTAGTAGACATTTTTATGGTTAGAAAAGGCTCGTTTGAAAGGAGTTAGTAAAATTCATTATTCACTGATGATTTTGTTTCATTTATGTTTTGATTCTGAGATGATGTAAAAATTTTTTGAAAGCCTCCTACAACATTTATTAACAATGGGTGATCAGCTAACGAACATTAGCCTTTCAAAGACTAGGTTCGTAATCCGAATTGTTCGTTAATCGATCATTGATTTACCAGATATTTTTACGGAAAATTGATTAATTCATTCTAGAAACCAATAAAATGAATATAATTATACAATTTCTTACTACATTTATTTATATGTAATCATTCCGTCCAGTGACTTAGCGGATTAAGACATGGCATGGCTAATGTGGCCATACGTCCCGTTTTTTGATATCCTGTCCCGTTGTCCTCAAGCACAGCTTCGGGACGGCAAAATATACCGTTTTCAGGAAGAGAGCAACCTACGATAGCAATTTAAAATAAGAAGGCGCCAAAAATATAAAAAAAAATCGACAGTAATGTCTAGTAGCACGGTGATGACGGAGGATGCGCTGTACATAATGCGCTGTACATACACATATGTAAGTTGGTCAGAAGCCTCCTATCTCGCACTTAGTTCTAACTTCATTACACCGCATGGAGTGACAGAATGAAAGACTGGGAATATTTGAACCAAAAGTCGTTGGATGGAACTGTTCAAACACTTTCACGCCAATCGTTTAAATCACACGAACTTTTGGACTAATTATTGACTAGATTCTAAGTCTGTCCGGCACTAATGCACTCGTAGAAAGGGTATTTTTCCTACGAATAAGTTGTGGATGAGCTAGAAAACACAATTACAAGTCTCAGTTTATAAAGCAACGTTAATTACCAAAATGAATTTTAAGAAATCCTACCAAGAATTTCATTCTTTTATGAAATCAACACCAAATATACTGAAGCAAAAATGTGTTCTTCAAAAAAAAAAATGTTTATTCCTGTTCTTTTCATTAATAAATAAAAACTTAAGAAATAGTTGTCTTGAATTCTCATAATATTACCTAAAAATTAAAAAAAAATGTTCCGTTTTGAGGGTAAAAATAAATGGTCACTTTAGGCATGGCTAAAGAACACGAATAGGAGCAGTGGTGTTGTCACAAAACAAGCAGTGTTGGATCGCTATAACTTGGGTGACAAAAGTCGTGTTGTTTTAAGGAGTTAATTACCATTTATTTTTGCTTATTGTCCTTAAAAAATCTGTGCTGCAGGAACGCCCTTTCGGCTCCACTATACCCCTGAATAGGAGAGAGAAGGTTATGGGTTCTTTCCTCTGCCTGCGCTGTTAGCAAGAATTATTCAAAAACTGGTAAGCCGATCTGCGCTTTAGTAATGAATTACTCATTGCGATTGGGCTGTTTGTAGGAGACTTTCTTGGATTTTCTCCAAGTGAAACACAGATTTTGATCAGTTTCCCTTGAAAGGACGGCAGCCTACCTCTTAAATCTTCTACCTCAGGTGCCACCTAGGTGTTCGAAGGTCGCTTTGACCAATAGATGATACCCCACTTCTCCTTTATGATGAGTTCTTTATTTATAGACTTAGCTACTAAATATTCAACAAAAAGTGGTATTAGATCCACCACCACCATTTCGTCGCTTAACAAGCAACACCACCTATCTCAATTTTTTGAAATTTCAAAGAGGAAGATTCAAATAAAGTTTTCGCAACCAATAACGAATATTTCTAAATTTTTTTCACGTCTGGTTGGAGCATGTGGTCTCATGTTCATAGTAGATCTTTAAAAAAATTCAGAAATATTCGTTATTGATTGTGAAAATTCATTTGAATTTTCCTCTTTGAAATTTCAAAAAATTGAGATAGGTGGTGTTGCTTGTTAAGCGACGATTTATTACACTGGTTATATAGCAATCATGATTGGTTCTTGACCATTCTTGTTTCTCCACTATTTTCAGGACCCGCTCTATATTATCAGTTTTTTTAAAGGAAAGCTGAGGAAAGAGCTTATAAAATTTCAGATATCAATTACATAGCTGGCGAAAGATTATAAATTCAGCTGTCAGAATGTCGTTCAAAGACAGTTCATAGATGCAAGAAAGTTCCAACATCTCACTTTTAATTTAGCTTCTCGTCTCGACTTTCGCGCGCGTCCATAAAATTTATATGGAAAACCCCTTTGGTGTTTCATTTTCGTCTGTTCATCTCTGTTTCTGTGGCACCAACAGATGTTAGTAAGGTGCCGTTAACATGTTTTCCATGCAAATTCTCTTCTCCAAGCCGATTGGTCTTCAAGGTATTCTTTGTGCAAATAGTTTGAATCCGATTGGTTGTTAACTGATCACTAACTGTGGTTTATTTCAAAATTTAGTGTTTTTCTTGTGACTAAAGAATTCTTTTTCTAATTAATTTCTTTTCCAAGATATTGAGAAACAGTTAATGCGATTTTAACCAAAATTTCTTAATGATTTTTTTTCAATTTAAAAAAGCTTCAGCTTTGTTAACGCGGTCTTGTTTTGATTTCGCCATAACCTCTGGAGCAGATGCTTCCTCATGGGTCGAATGACCTTAAACTTCTTGGAGTAGGTGTTACGAAAGTGCGTTGGTAGTGTAAGTGTCATTTGCGTCATTTGGTCATGGTTTGGATTTATGGTTCCTGTTTTCATACTTCCAGATAGGGACGCTAAATGAAATGCTAACCAACTTCTCTAAAAAAATATATGTATAATTTTTATGCACATAATGTCACCAGTTTCAATTAACAAAATACAGCTTGATGCAAATCAATGTAAGTGTAAAATACCGATCATTAAAATAATAAAAATGGATTTTTCGTTATCAGTATAGCTGAAAAAGTGCTACAACTTTTAAAATTCGAGCCACTTCAATTCATTGCTGGACTAACTGTTGTAAATTCACTTAAAGTACTAGAAAGCAGTAAATAAAACAACGTGTTTACACTATATTATAAATATGGCGTTTGTTATGTTTTGATAATGATAGAAAGTTTTCAAAACCGAATAACTGTGAATAATATTGGTTCTCTTATGTTGCCAAATATTTATGATATGAATTTTGACAAAGAGAATTAACTTTTCTTCATTTTTCTTTTTAAAAAACTTTTGAGGAATGCATTAAAATGTCCTTTCAAAAAAATCAATTAATAATGAGTTGAATGCATTTTATGATTGTACCGCAAATTTTTATGCTGGTAATTGTACTTTCTCAATTACTTTAATTAAGAATGCTTAAGATATACATAATTGAGAACACGAAAGTTACATAAATTGCGTTAATCAAGAATTTGTAAAATATACATAATTTAGAACACGAAAGTTACATAAATTGCGTTAATCAAGGATTTGTAAAATATACATAATTTAGAATAAAATGAGTTACATCACAATAGTGTTCACAGCTGGTATTTATGAACTTGAAGTTTTTTTTTACCATATAAGTCATATTGCAGATGGCTAAATTTAATATTAATTATAATTCCATTTAAGAACTTCCGATTTTACGTTTCCTGGGTGTTCCAAAAGAATTCGTAAAATCGCGAGAATATGAATTTTATTTTTTAAAAACATCTTAGATATTTTTCTTTTCATATTTGATAAATGAAATCTTTTAACTTTTAACATTTTCAAACAAATATGTTCGGATGCATTTTTTTTCTAAGCAAAAAAATAACGCAAATCGAATGAAACAGGCCACTTTTTCTTTATTTAAATTACTACATTTTTTTCTCATTGATTCATTCCTTCCACTCACTCTATTCGATACAAAATTATACATTCCGTTCACATCTTATGAATGCATTTAGATTGAAAGCAGCTGAGAATAATCTCCTTCTTTAAAATTTGCAACTCGGCTGCCAAGTGGGGTCGGGTCAAGGGCGCATTGGATGCATAAAGAGAAGCCCGGGTTGCTCTCGACTCAAGTATCCGATCGCCTTACTTGAATGATACTCTACTGGCAATGAGCCTGAATAACAGTTGTTCTCTGCTCTCTCGCTGTGATGCTGCGAATGAACAAAACAAACAAGCAAGACAAGCCTTTTGTTGGTGGTGTTGCCATAAAATGAACAAAACGTTTACTGAAAAAATGAAATATTAATACCACGTACCATGAAATGCCAACTAATCGGGGTTGAAGACCCATCAGACGAGTTTTTTGAATTTTGGCTTTGGGACTAAAGGGTGAGATGCTCATCTATTATGCCTTCACGGAAGTTGGAGGGAGCTTTTGATAAATTTGGTCTAACTCTTTCCTTTCTGGAAATGCCAAAGGAGGCGTTATAGTTGGCGCTTTATAATATGAGGAATGCTCTCGTTAAAATGGAAACAATGTCTGAAGCAATGGAGTGTTGTGACATAAAATATAATCCAGGTATAATACTTTTTCATATCAAATAGTGTAGATATAAACATTTCTTTAAATCCCATTTATGTACTGCTTTCTAATGCCATTTTTAAAAAAAATCCTGTATCGCATATTAGCAGTCTAAAAGAGCAAGAAAAGAGTTAGACTAAATTTAAAAATATATAGCTTTCGTTACAAAATAAAGAATATAATTAAAGATATCACTATTTTTGAACTGCAATACGGTAGGTTCTAGTTATTGAAGGTGACATTTCGAAACAAAGATTCAAAACCTTTGAATTTTCCTGGGTAATCTATCATATCTGCTTCTTAACCAATGGTAGTATAGTTAAATTAAATTAACTAAACTGTCTTAAAGCTACATCAAGGCTATTTTGGGACGATCCACTTAATTATGAACCACGCTCAGATGACCATGACCCACGTCCACCGACTCACCCATTGGGTTTAGACAAGGATGGTCAGATGACGAAGATGACACCTCAGCCATCAACCCCCTCTCCAAACTTACGCCCCACATCTGCTGGAGAACGTTTGACCCTCGACAGATTTAGGCCCAGTGCACACATCAGATTATTGTCTCTAATTGCTTGCCTGACACAACACTGGCATTAGAAATGCGTTGTCGGAGGCATGTGTGCACTTTGTATGTGTGCATATTTGCTATTAATGTACTTCACAACTCGCTTCCGGATATTTATTTGCTACAACAGCGGAGTGACATCCCTTACTAAGCAAAATGGTTGCTAATTGTTTGTCTGACATCGCAGCGTCGACGGAGGTATGTTTGCACATTTTAACTGTTAGAGCAGCTACTTTGTGCCGCTCTTCCGATAACGGAACAATGTCGGACAAGCAATTAGAGACAAAAAAATCCGATTCTGCCACAAGACCAGCGCTGTTATTACCATCGATAGATGGATAAGAAATTGGACAGAAGAATAATAGTCAAAGGAGAATTATAATAATGATTCAGTATTGTAAACTAAAAATACTAACCATATCTTGTGCGTAGCAGAAGCTGGGTATTACAAAATTTCAGTAGCAATTCTTAAAAAATTAAACTGAATTAAACTTTTTACAAGGTTTATTAATGTGAACTGCGTACTTATACGCAGTAACTGAAAGATTTTTAGACGTCTCATGTTTGTCAGAAGATTCATTACTTACTGAAGTTACTTTTATTATAATAAACGATTTGGACGGTTACAGTTCGATGACAAATTTCAATTTTAGAGAATTTTTAAATCCATCACACGTATGTTAGAAATATCTTTCACAATGAAAGTTTATGTTCATTAAAATTCATCTTGGCTCATGATTACCTGATATTTTCGATTCTTAGCGGTAATTAAAAATTTTAAACAAAATTAATGTAGTATTTTAAACTAATTTCTGCAGCTATCGTTAGTAAACTCACATAGAAAAAGCAACATTTGTGTTTATCTTTAGAATCAGCAAAATAAAGAGGCATATGTTATTTTAAAATAGAAAATATTTAGTATTCTTGATATATTGTCAAAAAATACAAGCGATTTATCCTAAAAAACGTTTTAAAACAGAAATTTAGATATCAATGATGGAATAAAACTGCAATTGCAGCATTTTTAAGCTCAGAAGCAAAACTATGACCATAAAAATATAATTCCATAAACGCAGAAGATAGAAATATCAAGAATATGAGATAAAATTTTATTCTCAAGTGTAAATACATTCCAGAACGCAGCATTATCTAATATTATCACTCCCTGAAAAGTTGCATCACAGTTCATATTAAAATTTGTTTTTCAGACTTTGCTTTATGAATTAGATAGTTCAACGCTTTCAAAACAAACCTTTTTGCTGAATGTTATGAGGACAGCAATTGACATTGAATCGTGATAGTTATATGCATGCTATAAAAAAGGTTCACTCAATATTTATATTTCATAAAGAAATGAATCATTGGTGCTATCAGCAAGTGGAGAGGCCAGCCCCAAAAATTGTTTGCATTTGACTTATCGCTTGACGGACTGCTGAGGTATGGAACAGAAAAAGAGATCCTACCTATGTTGGTGCGTGGTTAGAGATGATAAGAAAGACCAACAACACGCCTTAGAAACAATACCATGTTTCGCATTATTTTGAAAGCTTCCTTCCCGCTGTTGAAATCTCTTTATCTGTAGAATGTATGTTACATTGATGGTCTAGAAAATTATTTGAGAGTAGATCTTTTGCCAATGTTCTGTTATACATTTGAATTCCAAATTGAAATTAAAATTGAACCTAGTATCCTTATTTGTATTTGAAAAATTTTATTACTACAATTATTACATTTAGTCACAAAAATGTTTTATTTCTAATTTCCATTTTTTTGTAAAGCATTTTGCAATATTACATTAGATACCTTAATTTCTTGTCAGCCACGATTTTCATATTTGAAATAAATTTAATTGAAAGTAGTTTTTAAAAACACATTTTTATTAGTGTACTAAACAAGATAATTTTTTTTTATTCTAATTAGTTTCCAGGTTTTAATCTTGAGATTAATTTTTCTGAAAATCACAACCACTGGTACAGAATTAAAATTCTGAAAATATTAAAATCGTTTATGTCGGTGAGAACCCAAAAGTGCACAAAATTTCAAAACTCTAGCACATTCGGAAGCGAGTTAAAAAGCGATTACAAAATTCCATCTTTACTTATCTTATGAAATAAGTCAAGTTAAACCAAGGTGTTTAAAAAGCACCAAAATGGGGGGGAAAGTTTTATATCAAATTTTATTGCATTGTAACATACAGTGGAAACTTTTAAGAAGAAGCATGATACTTGTTTTTGTGATTTAATAGGCTCAGTTTGAGGCTTTTATTATCAGACCCAACAAAACATTATTCTTTTTTAAATATGGATTAGTTTGGAATCAGAATTTTTGCTGTGGAATAGTTGTAGTATGGGTATTTTATGCAAATGAAATAAAAAAATTAATTTAAATCTGAAAGTTAAAAAGACCGCTCTCCGGGCGGGTCACAGGCCAACACCCGCTTTGATCAGCACTGCCCCTGCCACCTCGCTGCTTCGAGGCTCTCAGCCACTACTTTCTTCAGTTTTAAATACTGCATGAAGGTCAATGGAACAGACTATAAAACGATAGTAAATTTCGTATTCTTTGTAGACAACAGCTTCCTTTAAAATTGTAAAATCTTCAAATAAACACCATCGAGTTGTAATGTTTTGTGTAACTTTCTCAGGAATTTCGGAATGAGTCTTCAGATCCACAGATACAGAATGATATCGCCCTAAATAAACAGTTTCCATCACCTGAAATAGGTATTTTACAATATTTTTGACACGCTATGTTAATGGAACTGTAGGCCTTATTGATGAAATCAAAAAGTCATCTCAAAATTAAAATGTTTGTTTCAAAAACAACTTCATTCTCTCATTTAAAAACGCTGCATTCCATAAAAGTGTTTGAGAAAAAGCTGATTTTCTTGTAGCCAACCTAATAAAAATAAATTTAGAATAGAAACAAAATCGTTTGCTACTAATGCTAAATTAAATATTAAATATAACAAAGACAATAATATTTATAGAGATGTCTTAACAAAATTGTCTGCTATTAAAACTAAATTAAATTGCAGAGATGCAACAGAGCTGCATACAAATGAAAAATGTTATTTTAAAGTTACGAAAATAAAGGGAGGCATTCTGATTGATGAGTTATTTTAAAGAAGTGACGAAATAAATTGGCAAAATCTGTTCAGTTTTTGAGGCTCAGGAACTCCTTACTATTTTGCAATAACTCTCCTTTATTTCCGTAATATATTCCGTTTATTTTAAGATTAAGGGTTCTGGGGGGCAGAAGACCCTTGAAGAAATATTTAGACGTCATAAGCTTTCATGTGAAATAAAAATTCTCGAAATCGGTCGAATGGTTGGGGCTCGCGAACTGTCTGAAGGTTTTCCTTCATAGAAAAAGAGGAGAGGAGAAGTGTTTTTTCGATTTCGTTCGAAATGGATGATGGTAGTGTGTGTGTATGTGGATGGGGCAGGTGACTCTTGATGACATATCTAGACGTCATAAGCTTTCAAATGAAATAAAAGCTGTGGAAATCGGTCGAGTGATTAGGGCTGGCGAACTGTCTGAAGGTTTTACCAAGTTATTTTAAATATATAGATTTTGTCACAATATTTCAGTATTATTTTGTTTTGAAAGGGTTTTTCGCTATTGGGAAATCTATGATTAGAACCGAACTAAGTCATAAAATGGTTAACATTTCTGAAGAACTGACCAAGTTACTCTGTTATCATTTATCGATTTATGCAAGAGATTTCTGTATTCGACGAATACTTCGACAAGAATTATTCTCTTGCAAAATTCATTAATTGTTACATTTTTTGTTGATCCAAATTTAGTTTGAATATACTATTTTTGCCTCCTTTATGTTATTTTGAAAGAGATCTTGCAAACTGGCATTGATCTCAGCTGATATGCAGAGACCCTTCGTAGAACATTTATCGTCAGCTGGGTTAATAAAAAGGAAATTCTAAAGCTGATCACAAGGATATTTGTTGCTAATAAGCATTCAATCCAAAACTGATCTATTGTTTTATTGAATAGATTCTTCATTTTGAAGTTAATTGAGAGCTATTTAGAATAGATTTCGTAAGTATGAATCAAAAATTAACCCTTTAAAATCCAATTTTTAAAATTGATTTAAAAATGTTTTTTGACTTTCATTTCTTAAACAAAACATGCTGAAAATACTTTAAAAAAAACCTATTTTTTAAAGTATGGTTTATGGCTAAAAAACAGTTTGTTACCAACTGGCAACACTGGGCTTTATTTCAGAAAAAACTTTCATTGATAAAATTCTATAATATTTAACACGGATGAATTTTAATAACTAATAGTACTGATAAGGAATTTCATTCAACATTGTAGAATAAAATGTGGTATTCTCAAGCGTAAGAGAAGATGCAGGCTCAAGTGAAAAACATCAATATATTTTTATTTTTTATCTGTACTCAGCCTGCCATCTTATGTTTTAAATTGATTTAATAACATTGTCAATTTGTATCTTATTGGCAACAATAGGCATTAGAGCTTCAGTCTTATTCTCAAGGTTTTTAAAAAAAATGGGTATGTTACTTAAAGGCAATTCTGGGCTTTCAAGGGTTAAATTTCGAGTTAGTGCACTATATCCATATCACATCAGTAGAACGGCAATTGTATTACTATAAATTGTACCAACTCCACACTTTTTCAATGAAATCGGGACTCCAATCCGCGTTCCTCTGACTGCGTAGCTGGAATCCCTACCAGGCTATCAGTCTCCGGTTCCGGGATGTTCTATCAGAAAAATGAATAAAAACTCTAATACTCTTTCAGGACATCTTTTCGATATTTTTGTTGTATTTAGGTGGGTTAGACAAAGAAACACAGGGAATGACTCATGTGATAATATTACATAATGTTTTTTCGTTTGATAAAAGGACCATTGATTCAGAAATGGATTAAAGAATATCATAGGATTTCAGAGAAAAATGAAGTGAATCTGATAATGATTCTATCCAATCGTACCATTCTATTGTTCAGAATCTAATGAAGCGAGTTATCTTCCGATTCGGACATTTTTTGCTTTTATTTTAAGAGAATAACTTAAAAAGTGCCGTCACAAAACGAAAATGAGAATAACAATGAACAGTACTTTACTTCCTTGAAAAAATTTCATCTCAAAGATGTCTGCAGATATCATTGTTTGATTTGCTTTCATAAAATACTGAGTGTAAATTGAACAAAATTTAGACAGAAAAGTCTAGTTAATATTTTTAATATATACGCAAAGCGAATTTTCATATTTGTTAATAAACTTACTCTATTATGCTTCATAATAAATTTATTTTATTCAACATGCGCTGGTGAAAAATAAATATATCGAATTACAACGGTTACTGTTTGTAATAATATTGGTGAGCATTTTGTCAAACCCATCTGTGGCATTCAACACCTTGAGTAATACTTTTAGAAATTCGTTAGATAGTATATTTGTTATTCTGAATTTATTCAACATATATATGGTCTGAAATTATTTCGATAATAAGATATTTTGAGAAAAGAGGGTGCTAAGATAATAATTAAGTCGATAATCTTCATATTCTAAAGAAGAAATAAAGTTTTTCATTTATGATTTCTGGAAAGTGAAAGTTTCCATTTATGGATGAACTTCAAATTCAACCAAATCGCAAAACCAAGAGCCTAAAGTCGTTTCCTGTTCCATAAGTTTCGAAAGGAAATTTTACATTTTAATTTGCTCAATTCTCTGCATCTCCCAGTAGTACAAACCTATACTATTATTGTTCATATTGTTCAATATTGCATAATATTGTACATTATCGAATATTTTTAGGGAGTACATTACCGAATTTGTGTTCAAATCAATCGTCATTTACGAGGATTAACTCAGATAATCGATTTTTGTGGTTTCCAATCTATATATTAAAAAATGAGCAAAATAATCCAATTCAGAATTGTTAGCAACTATGAATACCTCTCGTCATCAATTAAATATATTTCTTTTGATTGCCACCTTTTTATAACTTTTTGAGTTATGTAATTTTCAAATTCATCTAACTGTTGATTTTAATAATCAAAGCTTCTCAACTCGAGTGTTTCTTAATTTCTTTTTGTATTATGCTCACAAAGCCATTCATTTGAAGCTACAGCTTGATTCATTTCCAACGAAAACTTTATTTCCCCTTGTTTTAACTTTTAACCTATTTTAACTTTATTTTTACTTGTGGGTTCGGTTAAACGCTTTTTCAGTTTTCGGTATGTTGTGAAGATTTTGACATTTATTTCATATCCAAGAAAAATTAAAAGAATTATCCTTGTTATAATATTATTTTTTATTTTACATTAAATATTTGAGGTAAGCACTTATTTAAACTCTAGATATTCAGCGTTTCCTCGTCAAAAAAGGATAAATTTTCCTATGAATGAATTAACAATTTGGATTATATCATATATAAATTAAATATAATGAATGCAAAATCAGATAATTTAAGCTGGTAATGAAACTTTAAACTACCTCCATTTGTCTGAAGCGGCAAAACTCGGGGTGCGGAACCTTTTTGCGCTGAAATGCTTCATTGAATCTCAGCAGGTGTGCCAATATCCGCACGAGCAGAATATTACGGGTTATTGTTCTGTAATTATTATTATATTACAGGCAATTATATATTTCAATGCAAATTGTAAATAACTGGTGGGGCCTCATATGAAACTCAAGAAGACCGCAGGTTCCCTATCTCAGGGCAACACGTTAGTTCGGGCTGAAACGGTAGGAGGTAAGAATGTTCATTTTTATTTCGCTTGATTGGAAACAGCTGACTTCATCCCTACTTCCTTAATTTTTTCTACTGTAAGAATATTACATTTTCTTTTTCCGCATTTCATCATAACCGATGAAGATGGTCAGAAAAAATTGCTCTTATTTATTAAAACAACAACAACAAAAAAAAAACGCTTTATTGAGGAATTGTATTCTACGAATAAACATATTCTGTAATTTTAACTATTCATTTGCAGGAAGCTTGGTTAAAATAGGAATTTGTGTGCTTTCACCAACTCAAATGAAATTATAACTCAAATCAGTTTTCGCGAGAAGTTCTGATGTGTTTGGCAATTCAGTCCATAAACATATGGCAGTGATTTAATGGGGTAAGAGTGGAAAACTCAGTTTTGCTTTAGTTATTTGACAAAGAACACTGTGAAAATGACCTACATCAGGTGCACTAAAAATGAATAGACCTGTTTATAGGAGGAAGTGTGGATAATGTTTCTGGAGGTTACATTTTTCCTTGTGGGTATAGCACTTTGCCGAGGTGTATATGTTGAGTAACTGAGAGGCAATCTTTGTAAGAGAGAGAGGAGACGTTTCTGCCGTGAGAGGAGGTTCGGCTGTTTTGTTGTTGGGATTAGGGTTAATTCTCTCTCACTCTCTGTTTCTGTGGTACTGTCAAGTATCATTATATTAGTTTTAATTTGGAAAAGTGTAGAAAAACCTCTCTGTGCATTAGTATCATTAGTTATTATTAATTTTTTATATTTCGTTATTTAAAATAAAATTTTTGTCGCCTTGGTAAAGAGAACTTAGCAGCACAATTTTCACTGTATATTAATATTTTTTGAAACAAGAATTCACTATAAAGGAATTCAGAATAGCACCAGCTAAATATTGGATAATTTGATAGCTAAAAAAATTTACTATCAGTAATAGAACAAAACTGGACAAACAAATGCGGTGTGTGTTTAATTTTAAAAATTAGGAGGTTTCAGATAGCAATAATAATAATAACTAAACAAAATATTATATAAATATATTAATTGATATTGAAATCGTTCACAGTTTTTTTAATGATTTTTATAAGCTGCTCACATCGGAACTTGTTATAAACACAGCATTTCGTATCTCACTTTGTAATTAAAGTTACTGTTACTGAGCACAGTTCTTTTACTTAATTTGATTACAAATACTGATGTGATGGTAGGGAAAAATGGTAAAAAAATTCAGTATCTGAAGTCTGTAAATATCCCAGATAGCAATGTTAGTTTGCAGCAATTTTGCTCTGCAAATCTGCAAGCTTGCAGCAAGTTTGACACGGCAAGAGTGCAAGCTTGAAACAAGTTTTTGCAAACGACGAAGTCGCCACGCGTCGAACTTGCAGCAAGCTTGTTGTGTCAAACTCATTGCAAACTATAGCAGAAACAGAGCACACAAATGAACCTCAGTGTCGCCTTAGCCACTCAGCCCACTGGAACTCGATTGTCAAATGCAGATTACGCTAATATATCGAGCATCTACACGTTTTATTTTAAACTGTCTTCGTGATTTCATTAATTTTTAAAATTTCGAGTTGAGAATATGATTTGAAGTCAAAGAGAGAGAGATTTTCGCTAATAACTACGTTTTGCTAGTAGAATAAATTATGAAATTAGGGTTCAAAAGTAATTACTTTAAAAATATGAGACACAAAGTAAAGTATTATTTTTCAACAAACATTGACTGTTTTTTAAGTTTAATTTTGTTTATGAACGTTAAAATTTCAACATTAAGAAAAAGGCGATATATAGTTTTCTTTACAGTACGAGTTCTATATTTAGTAAAAAGATGGAGAATTTTTCAAAAGTAATTTTTTTTATAAAAAGACCTAGTTAATTTTTTTCGCATTATCATTGATTTATTGAATTAATAAAAAGAAGGGCGGTCTAGGAGATGCTATTAAAAATCGGGTGTTTTTTAAAACAAAGATCAAAACCAGATATATACAACTGCATCTACGTCGTGGTGTGTAAGTGTGCCATGTCACCTTTATTGGAAACTTGCATTGCAAGGAGGGTTGATCAATTATGCTTTGTTACTTTGCAGGAAGTTCATTGCAAAGTTGTCGCGTCAAGTTTGTCATGACAAGCTATTATCAAGAAAAATCACACTTGCTGCAAGTGTGCATGCTATCCGGGATATTATTTACTAGCAGATACTATAAATGTTAATTGGTTTTGAGATTAATATTCCCATATGTTGATCTCAAAGAAAAAAGTTATGTTTTTCAAGTTATCGAAATGAGATGATGCTCGAGATGACTGAAGAAGAATTCAAAGAAAAATGACTGAAATATGACATTACGATTATACGAGTATCTTACTTTATAATATTTGTGTTTGAAAGGTATGCAAAGTTTAGTTCCTGCAATTGATAATAAATGTTGATGACTGTCATTAAAGAGTTATATAAGAGCTGAATCAACTTAATACTTTCTTCGCTGTGTTCATAATATCTGTTACATAAGAATGATAAGAAATGCTCTAATAAAGCATTAAGAGTAGAAAGATGTTACGAAATACGAATATCCAAGACTTCTGATATCTTATCTTTACTATGACGTTCAAAAATGTTATAGAGTGCAACCAACTTCTTTCTGACCTGCACATCCTGTTTGAAAACCAAAAATAAAATTTCAACTCGGGTGAATCATTTATTGAGCTGAGACATCATTGTGGCAAAACCCCATACAATTACAGAACGGAAATGAAGTTTGAAGATATGATGTAATTTTTTTTTACAATTGACACAAAAACAATACTTTTAAATTTTACTATTATACAGTTGTTATTTCTAAAAAATTACAGAAAGTGAAAAACTCACGAACATATTTTCATTGGTTTCTTTCTTTGCTAATGAATAGAAAATTTTTTCCAAAAAATTTGAATATGTAATGCAGTCATTGCACATGGTTGTCAAATGCCCCGCCATAGAAATACATTTTTGGAGATATTGAAATCTCGAGCAATTCGGAGACTTCTTTCATGTTTTTGATTCATTTTTCAGAATTGCAAATAGGGAATGTTAACATTACGCATATATTTTGAGCTAAGAATGTAAACCATTGTATTATTTAAAATAGATAGATGCACAAAAATGGCCACAATGTCATAAAAATTGCATTATTGTGAAGTATGTCACTAACTGTAATTGTCATAAATTTGTATATATGTATAAATTCATATTTATGAAAAAGTAGACAAGCCTTATTAGAATAAATCGACCATAAA
Source organism: Araneus ventricosus (assembly GCA_013235015.1). NCBI lineage: Eukaryota > Metazoa > Arthropoda > Arachnida > Araneae > Araneidae > Araneus > Araneus ventricosus. The sequence goes on along the minus strand of BGPR01000086.1, from coordinate 196,510 downwards.
ATCACTCTTTTTAAACTGTTAAAAATGAAGAAATTTCTATTTTCTATTAGCGGATAATCCAAACGTATTTTCTACTTTAAACAAATTTTAAAGAAGTTTGAAGATCTGCAAATGAGAATGAAGAAGTGACTTTATTGCTAAAGGATATGTTTATCCGACCTCTCGAGAGATGGCAGCAGGAACAGTTGGTCTCATCGACACGCCTTTTGGAAATTGGTACTAGATATTTATTGATGGGGTAAAAAGGGAAAGGGAAAATAAAAAGAAAATTATATTATATTATATTTTTCATTTTTTTATATTTATTTTTGTTGTAAATACTCTTTTCATTTTCCCTTTATAAATAAAAAGATCACACTTTCACCAGACAAAGTTATTAAGTATACTATTTCTTAGAAAAAAATATTAAATTAGATTAGAAATTAATTATTTAATAGAATGAATCACTATTTTTTCATTAAAAATATTCTCATATATCGATGATATATGAAATTTTTATTTTTCGTGAAATGTGTTTTAAACGAATTATAGTTACAGTCAAAGTCCATGACATTAAGCATATTTTACAATTTTATAAAATAGGTTATATTTTCTAACTCACATTTACTTCATTTTATATCAAAATGTATTTGATCTTTAGATATTCTTAATAAATATATGTATTTTAATTATATGAGTCATTCGGCAGCATAAATCTGAACAATAATTTGTTACATAAAAAAATGACATGCTTATAAATTACTTTGATTTGATGATTTTTCGTGTATTTTAAATCAGTAAACAATTTTCTGCTTTTGGATTTTTATATTAAACAATTCCATGCTAATACAATCCTCCTCCGATTGACAATTGTGTGCTTGCCACTTAATATATGAAAGGAATTCTTTTCACCTTGAAATATTTTTTTCATTTGAAACTAGTGGAAGTTGACAAACAAACGTTAAGAATGGGACTAATTTCTCTATATGACACAAGAAATAATTTTTATAGATAGTTGCAACTGACAGTAAAGAGAGAGCAGCGCGGTGTAACATTACGACCACTTAAACAGTCATAAATATCAAAATACTGTATTTAAAGGTAATTGAAATACTTGAAGAAATCTTAATTTTAAACAATAATAACCGGTGTTTTGTGTAATAAAATTTTCTATTAAGTCAAAAGTTTTCTTTTATTTTAATTAAGTTTTTTCTGCACCATTAAAACACTTAAAAACATCCATTACTTTATTTACCAATAACGTACTCACAAGCAGCGATCTGCTCCCTCTCAAAAGCAATCCCTTTTCTTTAGTGTTTTTCAACAACTTTAGATTCATGGAATCGCAAATGATCTGTAGTATTAACTGCTATTTAAATTTTTAGCAAAAATTGCTATAGATATGTTATTAATTCTTTATTATTATTAGTTGAAGGAGATCAGTCTAGAAATTGGATGCGTTTTCAATTCCATTTATTATTTATTTTTATTTTTATTTAATGTTCATTAAATCTATCTCATTATTTTATTTTTAAGTTAATTTTTTCTGTTTTAAGTTTAACTAAGGCTTTTAAACGAAAATTTATTAAGAAGCTGTTCAGTCGAACATTGAAACTTTTATGACTAAAATGTAGCAATTGAAATTCCATTATGTTTTAAACTAAAAGCTTTTACAAATAAGAGATACCAAAGAATTGCTCATTTAATATTTTTCTGAGTTATTTGATTAATTAATGGCATTACTGTTCCAGTCCTTGCATCTAAGTTTGCATAGTTTGAAATCGAAAGCAAATTCCAAATGCATAACTAAACATTAAAAGAAATAAGCAAAATGTTGATTTAGTAAGCTGAGTGAAAACTAAGATTTTTATTTCTGATTTGGCAATCTTTCTTTTCTCGAAGGATATTGCTTTCAATGTTATTTCTAAACTTTCTTTCATTAACAAAATGGCTTTGAAACAAGAACTTCAGTAATATCGGCCATAATTTGTTTTTTAATATCCGTCATCAAATTTTGTTCTTAAGTATAGTTCTGGGGGATTACTTAGAACGATGAAGATTGTTTTGTCTAGAAACCAAATGAAGATTCCGAGGTAAACGAAAACAACGAGTTTAGTTTCCGTTTATTAATTGAATAACTGCAAATATATTGTTTTCGGTGTTTCTTGTAAAAAGCTTTTAATTTGTTCCTTTTTTATTGATAGTGCATTCAGATACAATAGCATTAAGAAAAGTTTCTGATGAGGATTCTTCTAAAATTAAGAAAGATGTTTACGTTAAACATATTTGAAAAGTTGACGATGGGATTTTTCTTTTTCTTGTTCTAAAAGATGGAAGCTGTAATGATAAAATAAACATTTAAAGCCATTTCACTAAAATAGCATTGGATGCTATCTTAAGAGTTTAATAGCTTTCATATATTTGTACTTACTTATTGACCTAAAAGTAAACTAATGCTGAATGCTAGTCCGATAAAAATTAGCATTCAGAATGTCATCCTCTTGATATAATCAAAGAGAAGTGATGCAGTAGCAATTTCTGATAATTTATATAACTTTTTAATTAATTTTTTGCTTTTAATTTGATAAAGCACAACCGTTTTTATAAAATTGAAATTAAATTGTTTCCATATAAATATTAAAGCATTCATTCAATACCCAGGCGAGTCGACTCAACCTTAAGGTTTTAGAGTGCAGATTGACTCTACGGCGGGGAGAGCATTCTAGCAAACAGATAGATAGGGTGAAAATGCCGGCAAAATTTATAACAAATCTTGAAGGAAAACTTAAATTTTAAAAATTTAAACATTGCCAATTAAATATACTTTACTTTTTTATACTTTTTTAAAGATTACGATACTTAAAATTGTAATTTGAAAATTTTCTCCTTCGTCAAGCGAGAAAGAAATACATCAGTGACATCATTTAAATGTTTGACGTTACAAGAAATAACTTAACCCACTTTCATGCTGATATTTTTTTAAATCTGAGATTCTTGTTGAAATGTTTTGACTGGTAGTACCTATTTTGTATGAAATTGCCTTTTATCCCATGAAATTGAAATTAAATTGTTTCCATATAAGTAAAGCATTCATTCAGTACCCAGGAGAGTCGACTCAACCATAAGGTTTTAGAGTGCAGGTTGACTCTCCCGGGGGGAGAACATTCCAGCAAACAGATAGATACGGTGAAAATGTGGCCAAAATTTATAACAAATGTTGAAGGAAAAATTAAATTTCAAAAATTTAAACGTTGCCAATTAAAAGAACAAAAGATAGATTAATAGATAGGTGATGCCAGCAAAAAATTTAAAAATAACTGAAAATAAAATAAAAACACACAAAGTAAGTGGCAAAAGTTACAGAAAGCAATATTAAAGCATGGAATTGACTCGCTTTGCTCTTTTCTAAGGGATACAGAAAAGCCTTGCAATCCTCATCTTATGATAGAATGTTTGTTTGGTCTCGCGCGGTATTTATTTCTCGAGGAATGATTTATTGAGTGGCAACAATGCCAAAGTAACTGATTTCTTCAGAAGTTTGATTTCGTTTTACGATCCCTGATGGGCGAGACTGGCGATTAAGGAAAGGTCCAGGAACTTTCTGACCGCTCTTTCTATTTATAGGCCCTCGATAACCGAAACTTGCTACTGGACTTGCTACAGCATTATTTTGTGATTAGCGCAAGTTCTTGTTCCGTCTGAAACTGAACAAACCATTAAATGTTACTTATTCAAGGAAACGATTTTCTGTGACAGAGAATTAATTATTAAATTATAAATACCCATTTTAAAAAGGAAAATGCCGTCGTATGAATGGAAAGGGAATAAAATCTTTGATCTCATTTTGTGTTCCATGTATAGAATCCATGAAAGGGTAAACGAAGTCTATTGATGATGACGTGTTACATGCCAAATTTGCCTTTGCAATATATTTTCTTAATCCATTGTGGTTTCATTTCGTTCATGTTCATGAGATATGCATCAAGTACTCAAAGACAATTTATTTTCGAAAAAAGGACGTGATGTGTGTTTTGATGTTGGATGAAATGCCTAGTGACTTTTATTATGTACCAGTGGGATCACATGGAATAATTCCATTCCCAACTGAATTTTGTACAAGTACACTAAAACCAAAGATTAAATATAGTGCATTTATTTCAAATCATTGCATTAGTTAATTTATTTTATTTATTTATAATAATTCAATATTTAATTTAATTTATTTTACTTAATTTTTAAAATACTATTTGGCACTATATCAGCGGGACTTTGATTTGTAAGGCTATAGCTTTGTTCTGACAGAAATTTTACGTTCTGAAAAAATTCTATTTAAAAGACCTTGCACTCTTTCCTTGATTATCCTACCGTAAATGCAATGAATTTCGCTTTTAACTCCCCCCTTTTTGTCACTTTTATACTTTTTTTAAAGATTACGTCACTTAAAATTGTAATTTGAAAATTTTCTTCTTCGTCAAGCGAGAGAGAAATACATCAGTGACATCATTTAAATGTTTGACGTTAAAAGAAATAACTTAACCCACTTTCATACTGATAAGTTTTTTCATCTGCAATTCTTGTTGAAATGTTTTAACTGGTAGTACCTATTTTGCATGAAATTGCTTTTTATCCTAGAAAAATAAAGGAACTGGCATTGAATAAGTTGCAAAATAACTAGATAATATATTCAAAGAAGCTAAAAGTAAGAAGAAGGTTAACGTCACATCTATACATGTTCATACCAACAAATAAAATTTACATTGCGAGATAAGGGAAAAACTTCGTAAGCAATTTTTAAAGGTTACCGTGTTCAGCGGAGATCTTCATGACATTTTACATTTCTTTATATGATAGGAAAATTATTTTAAGCCCAATTTTGCCTATTTTATTGTTTGTATCGTATTTGCATTATCCCGACCGCTTATTCGGATGGGTAAATGTGTTGTAACCATTGGTCAAAAAGAACTTAAGATAACAGCTCGCAAAAAAATAAATTTCGCATTACAATTACATGGCGATCTGAAACGTATTTTGGCTCTCCTGTAAAATGTTAGAATTGCTACTTAAGGTAGTTTACCTCTGATGTACATATTTATACATCTAGTTTCTATAATTCAGTAGAAGAAGATAGAAAATTAATTTAAAATACAACAGAAAATTCTTGATTTATTTTGAAAATAAATTTTCAGAATTCTTGCAAAAATAATTGTAGTCGGAACTGGTCAGCCAATGTAGTGTGAACCGCTTCCAATCGTGTAAATAAAATGTGTTATTAAGTCAATGAGCACGTGCTTTGAATGGATCCCAATTCTGTTCTCTGAAGCGAGAGGCTAATTTGTATCGCCCAGATGAAAGGCCTTTTAGCGGGTAATTTGCGACGTTAATCTAGTTTATTCTCACATAATTTTTTAATCATGCAAATTTTGCTTAATGATCTTTTGTTCTCGTAGTGTTGCGGCAAAATTCCTTGTATATCCATTTGCTTGAAATTGTAACAGTTGGAAGATACTTGAAAAATTTATTTCAAATAGAAACCGTGTAATTCAAATCCTATGTCTAAAGTTCGAAAGTATAAAAATCGAATAGCCAAATTTCTGAAATTAGGTGTCAGGAACGGATGTATCGAGAATTTATTATAACACATGTTATGATATAGAACAAAAATAATCCAAGCTTTGAAAACAATTTGCATACATATTATTTTCAGTAAACATATTTTATAGTATCAAAATTTAAAGTGTACTACATATTTATAGTTTCTAATAAATGCTACTAAGTGTATGCAGAAAAATTTGCACACAGTTCTAGTTTACATGTTCAAGAACAAAAAAAAAAAAAGATTCAAAAAGTAATAAGAATTACTCGTAGCTTTCCACCTATTAAATTGTATCGTTGTGTAGAATTTTGTCAGAAATAAAAATGCATAAAATCGAGATGCTCTCAAAGCTGATAATTTGCCTATTTCTGAAATTTGACGTGGAATCGGAAAGAGACAAGAAACAGTTTTTGAGGTTTGAACCGATTAGTTTTGACAAAAAAGGTCTGGAATGGCTTGAAATTCGAAAAAGTTCCCAGAAAATTGCATTGTCTTGTGAAAGACTATCTTACAAAATTTTCGCTGAGGCAAATTTGTCTCGAAGACTCAGCCTTTTGTTGCATCTAGGAAAAAAGTTGTGTTCCAAAAGATAAGGCCTATATCAAAATTTACTGAATAAACGAGTGCATCCGTGAATGGAACTCAATTCTATACTAAGACACGAGAGACATAATTTGGATGGCCAGGATTTTAACCGGGAATATGCGTCGCGTATCTCGCTTATCCCCCTACAAGCAGAAGAGGGGCTTCACTTATGATTTAGGCAGAACTTCATACCTTGATAGGAGATCAAGCTATTATAGAGAGAAGATTAAAGCAGTGGCGGCTCGTCCATTAGGGCTGCAGAGCTGCAGTCCTCCCTGAAATTATTTTAAAAGCTTGTATTTTCTTTTTGTATTCTAATTGGCTTTCTTTCCCTCTTTGAGAGTACAATGATCAAGGAAAATAGCAAAAAAGTAATAAAAACGCAAAAGGAAGACAGAAAATCAATCAAGAATCAAGAGAGAGACAGACCAGAGCTGCAGAGAATTTTGCCGTCCCGAAGACCAAATTTAGCACTCTGAGCAACCCTTTCTCCTCCTGAAATTAGATTCCCTTGAGTTGCATTTTTTTCAGCTCTCGATTGACGCGATTGATTATTTCGCTTTTTCTCAGTAGTTCAGTCATTAAGTTGTTTTTTAAATCAAATTCTGGAGGAGTTGTAATTTTTTGCTCCTTTATGTTTTTGGGCTACTGATTGCGAATCTGAGGTTTGCCAACTCAGATTTTTGTTGGAATTTTAGTTTTAGCCGAAAATACGAAAAAAAAAAATTTTTTTTTACTGTTTTTGTTTATAACTCAAAAACTATTAATTTTTAGTGTATTATCATTATATATCAAAATAATCAGCACAAAATTTCCTATAACTTAGATCTATACAACTATTGCAGCACTGCTTGTTTCTGAACTGACGAGCCGAAACCGTTTAAAGCCTGAAAACTGCCCAGGAAGGCCTGATACCCATCTTTTACCGATTACAGAAAATCGTAGCTTTTGCTTCAAACACATTGAAATTTCTAGATGAACCAAGAATTGCCTTAAGACACATTATCGAGAGATTCAATAATGCTATGACAGACCAGATTTTTCATAATAAAAATGTGACTCCATGGTATTATTGATTGGTGATACCCATCTTTTACCTATCAAGATTGCATAGGGATTGAATTCTCAAAATCTTTATGCTTCTGAAGGTTCAAGGCAAGTTTCGAGCTTTCGTTAATTAAAGAATACATGAAATAAAGATGGTTGAGAATCGATCCAGATTTCTTTTAGAATAACGGCATATTAGAAAGAAATGACGGTAGCATAGACGACCTTAGACAGATGAATAGAATAGTGGAAATCAGAATGAAAAGATATTTTTTGAAAATTGTTTGAAGCATACATCTTTATTTTGTTTTTAGTTACAATAGCTAAATATAGATGGGTTTGTTGTACTTGCATAGGCCCATCTATTGATTGTGTAGCTGTAAAATTTAGATGAAACTGGTTAATCTGTTACTTCAGAAGTATTGCTGTATTTATATTTAGCAGGCCCATAATTTGTCTTCAATAAAAATCAATTCTTAAAATAATGTATATATTTTAATTCGAAGCCAACTACATTCGTTTATGTGTTTGTCACCAGTGCCACTATAATTAACTTGTAGTTGTTTGAATTGTGTTTATTTATAAAATCAGGTATGTTATATATTCGGGTGACTTTTGAAATCGTCATTTTATTTAAGAAAAACAAAGTGAAAGTTATATAAGTCGATTATTTATAATCTGGATGCTAGATATTTGAACTTTGAATATTGTTGGAAAGCTTCCATTTTTTTCTGTCCCTTTCCCGTTTTAGTATTCATTGAGAATCATCTCACTACTTCAGCCGCTTTCGCAATACATTAGTGTTAATTAATGATTCCTGTCTAGTTAATGCCAAAAGAAAAACCTTTTATCAGGATTAAAAAAATCATGTCCACTCGATTATGAGCGTAGTTAATGAATAATTTCTTTTTATTCTCTCAATTATTTATCAGTAAGACATTCACCTCCTAAAACATTTTAATTATGGAATGAATTGGTATTTTGCGCAAACGATTTTTAACGTATCAAACCAGCTAGAAAAAGAAAATGGCGCGAAGATGAGTTTGGGGGAGTGGAGTAGAACGCAGCGTTCTCACATTTATTCAAACCCAATTCTCTAACCTTCAGCATTAAACTAATTGTGTTTCTTTTTTGCTTATAAATTATTGCTGATGTCACATCGTGGTGGGAAAAAAATTTAGATCTGAAACAATAAATAAAAAGTGGCCAAAAAGCGTACGCAATTAGTCTCAAGGAATCAAGCGCATAGTTGAGTCTCTATAAAAATTATTCTTCCTCCATTCGTTCTGTTTCATTTTTTTTTTTCACTTTCCCTCGTTCTTTCTGCGAACGCGCGGTTTAATTAATTTTCTCCGTTTTGTTCAAAGGAATGGTCCGGCGTTTTCGTATAGCCCGGGTTCGGAAATAAGCGCTCGGGGAGTTGGTTTTCCGTGGCAAGCGTCCAAAGATCTCTTCCCCGCTCGCACATTCGGGTCTTTTTTGCCCACAGCGGGCGCGATGGAAGCTAATTCCTGGCGTTAGCGGCAGAGTCCCCGGCGGTAGGGGTAAAACGGGCTGCACGAGGGCGGAACGGTTTCGTGCCTCGCACATTTTTGAGGCCAGCGTCGAAAATCACAGCGAACGGCAGATTACCGAAAGAAATGTTAAAAGCGGTACGCATAGAAAAGAAATATGAAACAAATACCCAGTAAAGCTTTATGTGCTTATTTGAATTATAGTGTACAACCCCGGTTAATCGAACTAAAGGGGAGGAGGAAGCCGTTTCGGATAACGATATTTTCGGTTAAGCCATGGACATCTATTACTATTTTGTATCTAATTACAGTATGTGATTCTGAAATGTTTTGCTTTTAAACCAATTCAAAGCTTTCTTTGTAGGCAACTCTTAAAGTTTTTTTTTATTAAAGTTCGAATTATATTTTTAAGATTACTGTAAGTATTTCAGTATATACTTAGTAACAATTTATAGGACATGAATTACTCATTAAAAAGAACTCGGTAATTTTTGTTTGTTTCTTGCGTCCCTCCCAAACTTTTCGAGCAGCAATGTCCCGCCATCTTTTCATTAGAAGGACGACTTCCGGCGTCGACTCACTGCATTGTTCAACAAATCTTAGAGCAACCTAAAATAACAACAACACATACACAATACGTATTTTTTGAATTTGAGATTTCGGAGGCATATCGGATAACCCTGGTTTCGGTTAACTCGGGTTCAGTTAGCCGGGGTTTTGCTGTACTAGTTTAATTTGCTTGCCGCAAAGAAATGCCGAAACTGTTCTACAACTAGACGCAGTTATGCATTTTTGGAACGAATCCCGAAACGAATATTTTGAGATATTGCTTTTTGAAAAAACGTTAAGGAGAAAATTCCATCTCTAGATGTTTCAAAAATTAATCAACGTATTATAAGTGATATATTGCAAAATGTATTAAAGATGTTTGAATTTTATTTCAAATTAGGTACATTTAGGTAGAGTGTTCGTCATAATGAAGCCGAAATCCATAAAATGATAATTGATTCCCGATTGCATGCCCAATTCAGAAATGCTTTTTTTATGTATGCTAATAATAAAATTCTCCCACTTAGCATTTTCAAAAATGGGAATTAGTTAAGGCTACATACGACTCTTAAACCTCGAAAAAATGGTGGAAAACTGTCAAATTCGATACATTGTATTTCTGAAACAATGCAATTCACAAACTCACTTTTTTCTAGAAAAATATCTGTCATTTCTCTTATAGTACACACATTTTCAAACCTTCATATTGGTATGTATTTATTTGAGAGAGTAATAAATATCGGTATAATTGTTGGAGAAAAAATGAGATAGTCACCTTGCGCGCATGATTACAGATCAAACTACACTTTATGGTCAAAAGTATCCGGACACTTGCAGATTTTCACATTTTTTAGAATTTCTCCAGAATGGTTTAACTGACTGCCTTTAAACTTCGGGCACATGAATAATAGACAATAACTCACGTTTTACATTGAAGATTCGGTCCTGAGGGCAATTAGGGGACCTTCTACAAACTGATGAAGACAAAAAAAGTATTTAGCCCACCCCGCTTTACATAATACTAATAACAAGATGAAACGTTCAGAAACGGTAATGTTTAATGTGCATAATATTCATAGGAATTGTCGTAAACTCAGTACAAATATTTGGGAATATATAAAGGTTTTCTTTAAAAATCTCAAATTTTTCCACCTGTTTTTTGCTTATAACATACAGAGTTTTGTATTATATTATACGAAACTTACAGAAAAGATGACAATATGTTAGAAAAGCATTTTGTAAAAGTTTGGAAAAGAAATTTTGAATATTACAGGAATTATGAGCAGTTTTAGTTAATAATGTTTTACGGCGCATGCGCGAAACATAGTGTAATTTTTATTTCACAAATTTAAAGCCAGATATATAGGGAAACTTATATAAAAAAATTCAGTTCAATATCATTAGTATTCAGAAAGATATCGGCATTACAACGAGCAGAATTTTAGCTCCTGTCGAAGAGAAACTGAAAGATAAGGAGTTGTACGCAAATTGATATTTTTTAAACTTATATCTTTAAACAGTTATATTGAATTGTATAGTGGTTAAAATTTGTTGAATACCCATGAAGACTTATCAATTACGTGCATAACTTAAATTCCAGCTAATTAGGCACTATAAATAACAAACATTTTATTACTTTAATTATAATATTTACATGATTATTAACAAGTTACAGATTACAATTTTACGGCCAAACGATATTTTTAAATATATTTCTTTTATGGCGTAACGATTTTTCATCAAATTAATTTCTTTTCTTGAAATATTTTAATAATTCTACATATATATTTTTTATTCGTTACGAATATTAGATGTGTTCATGGGTATTCAGCAAATTCTAACCACTATACAATTCAATATAACTATTTAAAGATATAAGTTTAAAAAATATCATTTGCGTACAACCCCTTATCTTTTAGTTTCTCTTCGACAGGAGCTAAAATTCTGCTCGTTGTAATGCCGATATCTTTCTGAATACTAATAATATTGAACTGAATTTTTTTTTATATAAGTTGCCCTATATATCTGGCTTTAAAGTTGTGAAATAAAAATTACACTGTGTTTCGCGCATGCGAAGTAAAATATTATTTACTAAAAATGCTGATACTTCCTGTAATGTCCAAAATTTCTTTTTCAAACTTTTACAAAATACTTCTCTAAATTGTCATTTTTTCTGTAAGTTTCGTATAATATAATACAAAACTCTGTATGTTATAAGCAAAAAACAGATGGGAAAATTTGAGATTTTTAAAGAAAACCTTTATATCTTCCCAAATATTTGTGCTGAGTTTACGAAAATTCCTATAAATATTATGCACATCAAACATTACCATTTTTAAAAGTTTCATCTTGCTATCAGTATTCTGTGAAGCGTGGTGGGCCAAAAACTTTTTTGTCTTCGTCAGTTTGTAGACGGTCCCCTAATTGCCGTCAGGACCGAATCTTCAATATAAAATGTGAGTTATTGTCTATTCTTTACATGTTCGAAATTCCGTAAATCCGTTTTGGACATATAGTGTATCTGAACACAATATTTTGGGTATCTAACTAAACCAAACAGTCTGTTTAAGAAACTTAACCTCAATTTATTAACATTTAGATTTAATTTCTATTTTATATACCAATTTAAAATAAAAATGTTGTTAAAAATTGTTTAAATTTCAACTTTTCTAACCCCCAAATAACTTCTTTGAAGAAAATATGTAGAAAAATGTGGTTCAATTTGTAGAACATAGCACAATACATATTCAGTATAAATTCGATGTAAAAATATTCAATAGTTCTTGAGATATCGTGCGCGTAATATCAAAAAAACATATTCTGAGATATAGCGCTTTAAAAATATGGCCATATTCAATATTTACGTCGAATAGCTGTTACATTTTTCTTCATAACTTTCATAATTATGAGAATTTTTTAACGCGGATTGTTTTAAATTGTTCAGAAAAGACAGGGAAATAATATATATTTTTTCATAAAATCGAAAAATTTTCGAGGTTTAACAGTGGCATGTCCCCTTAATATTTCCCTTTGTTTACAACATTTTTAGAAAGATGGGCGGTTTGAAAGTTGGAAGAAACGAATCTGCGTTCTTAATTTAAGTAGAAATAATAGTTCTTACGAGTAAACGCTATTAAATACTGGCACTATTATAGATTATTGGGATTTTGATATTTATGTATAGCAAATTTGCATAATGGGAATTGTAGTACAGTGAAACCTCTTCGAACGGCCACCCCTGTATAGCGGCCACCCCTCTTAACGGCCAATTTTTCGTGGCACGGATTTTTCGGCCCATAGACCTAATGTTAAAATAACCCCTAGCAACGGCCACCCAACCCCTCTGAACGGCCGCCCGGTGGGTTCGCCCATCCCATTTGACAAACGCATAGGTTAGAGATTTACTTTTTAAACTGAAAAACGAACTTGAAAAAATGGTTATTTTCCGAGAAGGGTAAAAACTTAAAACAGTCTCAAATTGTATCCTTTTTTCAAAAAATGTAAAAAATTATTAAATAGAGTACTATTTTCTCTTTAGATAAGTCTCAAACTTCATTTTAAATAAGAAATATGTGTCAGATTTGTTTATATTATGTAATATAGCAATTATCTTCTAATTGTAACGAAAACCCTTCAGAGCGGCCACCCCCTCTGAGCGGCCAATTTTTCTCGGAACGGAGGGGTGGCCGCTCAGAGAGGTTTCACTGTAAAACATTTCCACCAAAAATCGAAATTTCGATTCATAATAGAAACAATCATATGCATTGAATCTTTTTTATTTACTTCAAAAATGCATTTTCTTCCGTTATTTTTCGGTATCTATGACAAATTTGAGGCTAAAATATTTTCAGCAAAAACTTTCAATACCAAATAATGCAAGAAATGAGACCCAGTTTACTCGATTGCATACCTTAAATTCAGCTAGTATTGGAAAAGACAAGATCAAACAAGAGCAAAATGAAAATCTAGTCAGATATGAAAAATAAAACTTCTTGTTGCTTCCACTTTAGAAGTAAGAAAGAATTTCTCAAATTAAATTTTGAAGACAATCTCTCGTTTAAAAACCATTTGTGACTCAAACAGCTTTCTAAATATAAAATATTAATGAAAATAACATGAAAACCTAATTAAAAGAATTTTAAGATCTTTTAATTATTTAAATTTCCGTAATAAAATATGCTATTTGATGTTACGATTTGAAAAAATAAAGAGATTAAAATTCGCAGCTTATTTATTTGCTTTTTCGAAAATTTTGGTTTGAAAAGCTGGTATCATTCTTTGAAATTTGACCTGAACCCTCCATCGCCCCAGTTTTCATAGCTATTTCAAAATATGGTCTGAAGAAACATAGCGTTTTAAAAGAATTCTTTCGAACTCGAAACATTATTTTGGATATTTTTAATGTTTATTAAGTGTGAAACTAGGGATTTTAATAAAACTAGGAGGTTATACCCCTGCTCACTCCGCTCCCCAACCTCCAAGAATCACGTTGTGATTTTTTTGGGACCACTTCGTGATTCCAGCTCGCTTCGCTCGCTCGTCATACAATTTTGCATAACTGCTAGTAATAGGAAATTATAAATACATTAATTACTGAAAGCAAATTTAAATGATCTGAAATTACATGAACTCCTTAAATTAATTTTTCATCAATTACTAAGATCAAAATCTTCTGGTAGCACAGAGAAACATATCTAAATGTTATAAAGAAATCTGAATGCTAATATATATAATTCTAAGATATTTAAAAATCAAAATTACTAACATCAATCAGAAATCAGTCATTTAAATCTTTTTTTTCCATACACAATTGTCAATATCTTAACAGTTTTATTTGCCCATAACGCAATAAAATTTTGAAATTCTAACAGTATTCCAATAAAGTTAGATAAATTCTGAAAAGAATGATAAAACTCGTAGTTGTAAGCCTAGTATTATTCTGTCAGACGAGGAGCTACTTTTAGGCAGCATTTCTTGTGATATCTCAGAATATGAACTACAGAACTTTTGCTTAATGTTGTGAAAAAGTGTGGTTTCTCATTTGACAGCTAAGCACTCATTGAGCATTTGTAAGCCATTATTCGCTGGAATGTCTGACTCTATATAAGGCATCGTTCTGGCATCTGAAAATCATCTGGTGGTTTTAATTTAAGATATGCTACGCATGCATTCTGGTTTCGATAAAAAAAAAAAATCCGTGTATATAATAATTTGGGAAATACCCTTTTTCTTTTCATGCAACAATTTGGCTTCTTGGAGGGTTGGTACTATAAACCTAGGTTAAAACTATGTGCAGGTCCCCAATCCTGCAAGTAGTTATAGCTGTTTAAATTCTGTATTGGATTGTCTTTTTCATCTCTTTTTAGTGATATCATAATTGCAAGTGCAATATTTTTTTATCTAACTGATGATTATGTGTTTGTAGACAAGATAGCTTTATTTCATTTAGAATCTACTAGCAGTACGCGTACGGCGTTTCCCGTGGAATCAGGACTGGGGAGAAAATGCCCACAATGACACGAAAAAGTTTGTAAAACAAAATTAAAAAAAGACACACATTATTGATTTCGCCGCTTATTTTTCTTTGCGATAATGACATTTATCAAAACAGAAATGTATATATTATTGAGATGACGATGACGCAAATGTAACGACGTCACCTGCCGGAAGAAATCGGATTTCAATGAAAGCATATGACGTCACCTGCCGCGAGGAAGGTCACGTACCAGCCAATGAAATTGCAACGATGCATTCTGGAATCGTCCGGAGAAACTCTCGCTGTTAAATCTCGCTAGCAAAAAACTGTTTGAACTGATCAGGGAAAAATTTATTAAAAAAAACGAATAAAGATATTTTAACCGTTCTTGTTTTAAATCTGACATAAACGTTCCAGTTATAAGCTGAAAAAAAAGAAAATTATAGAGATGTTAGAACATCAGATGCGATAATTTGAAGAAATCTTTATTTAAAATTACCATAAAAGTCACTATTTTTCAAAAAAAATTCAAAATTCATTTAATTATGTTAGACGTACGAAACAAACTTCATTAGAACGGAAATAATTTGTTCTTTCCGATGGTGCAACTGTTTTTTTCGTACAATTATTGGAAGCCATGCTGTTGAGAAATGAGTGCGAAAAATAAGCCAAAACAACACAAAATATTAGAAAAAAAATTTCTGGATTAAATTTTAAAATTCCGGCTTCGAGGTGCATTCAGTCACCATTACGACTACCTGTGTGCCAAATTCCATGGCTGTAAGTGCGATAGATTCGTCTGGAAATCGCAGACACAGACACACACACACGCACACAAACATTACCTTTTATAAGTATAGATTCTATTTCATTTATAGGGTTTAAGCAACATTTACTGATTTAATTTTTAACAGTACTTTTGGTTTTAATTAATTATGATATTTTTTATTAGGTTTAGAATTTTTTGGAAAATTTATTGCACCTTGAATGCGTTTTCTATGTAGAGAGAGAGCTCCCTGAAAATTACACTATATAAGCTTTAAATATAGGATTTTTTTTACTCAGATTATCGGTTATTTTTATTTTATTACAAACTTTTATTCAACTTGAGTGCTTTGTCCTCAAATCTTAAGATCGATTTCTTACCCACTTCCAATCGAGCTACAGCTTTGAAATTCAGCACAGTGGTGGGTTTCCGGTGACAATACAGTATTATGAAAAAGATTTTACAATCTATACCTATTTTAAACCTAACAAAATGATATTAAAATTTCAGCTCTATATTTGGGCGATAAAATTTGGAAGGTGGTAACCTCATGTTACGTAGGGTTGTAACAATACCACGAAGCTAACAGAGAATACTCTATACTTCCGGCGCTGCACCGATGAATGACGTAAGCTCGTGTTTCTACGCGTCTTGGCTTTACTCTCTATTAGAATTCGCCACCAACCAGAAGTAGATTTTTTTTTTACTTCGTGTGCACCAAACGTTTCGCACTCAAAGTTTCATCTCTCGGTCTGCGTCGCACTTTTTCAAATTCGTAATATGTAATATTCGTAACGAATATTTAATATGTGTTTTATATTGTAGAATTCGGTAATTGAATTTGGTTTACTATGCCTAACATGCCGTGTGTATTCGTGTCATCCGTCACTAAAAAGTAGAAAATAAAATAAATAAATACAAAAATTTAAGGTATAAGCTTTTATTCATGCGAAAAAATGAACTCAAAAGTTGAAAATAATTTTTCTGATTACAATAAAATGCATGGTTCGAATAAAAGCGTGGGCGCATTTACCTTCTAGGAATATTCAATTTGTTTAAGGAAATATACACAAAATATAAAGTGCTATATAAGCGCCCACGCTTTTATTCGAACCATGTATTTTGTTGTAATCAGAAAAATTGTTTTCAACTTTTACGTTCATTTTTTCGCATGAATAAAAGCTTATACCTTAAATTTTTTTATTTATTTATAAACTAAATTCTGTTTAAAAATCGAAGTTACTTCCAAATACATTAGGATCAGTTCAAGACTGTTTAACCGAATACCTTTCTCTGCACGTTAACTTGAGCTGTCATTGACAATAGAAGATAAGACTTGCCAACCTTGCGGGAATTATGTAAGTAAAAAATTAATAAAGAAAAATAAAATTTCTTTTGGAGGTGCGGGGGATCGAACCCCGGGCCTTTCACATGCAAAGCGAACGCTCTACCACTGAGCTACACCCCCGACAGGTATTTGTTATTGCTCAGCATTCATACAGACTTCGTGAAAGGCCTAATCTATGGCAAAGTGCATTAATATTCACGACCTACCTCATAAACAGGTGTCTAAACTTGCGTGATAACTGGTCACACGTTTTATTGCTTGACCTGAAAATCTAGATTGGAATTGTTGAATGCAGTTCCGATTATGTGCGGAAGGAAAACGAAAAATGACAATTTTTCTGTTTGAAACGTTTCCTTGTAGTAAAAAAAGGAAAAGGACATCTATTTTGGATTTAAAAAGCATGTTACAAACAGTTTAATTTATTCCGAAAAAAAATAGTTAAATTGCCACAAATGCATTATTTATGATTTTCTTTCAAGTAAGGAAGGAAGATATATAATATCTCCTCCATTGTTTAATCAGTTAAAAATCATTTCTATCTAAAAGAGGTAATGCTTTGGTATATATTTATGCAAATCAGAACTTCTAGCAATTATTCTTTTAGATTATTTTATTAAGAAAATCTATAAATATTAGCATACTCTGAAAGATTTTGATTTATTATGCTAATTCTTAATGCGTTTATAATCAGGTGAAAAGACTTTTTGAATTCTTGAAATCGAAGATTATAAAAATTGTTTCTGATAAAATAATATGTAAGCACTTTCCAAACAATCGTTTTATTGTTTCGGTAAATAAAATAACTCATTTCATTTATCAAGTCATTAAATAAAGGTGAAAAATAGAAATTTTTGAATTGACATTCTTCTTGAAAAATATTTTTGACATTTTTGAATTCTTGAAATCGAAGATTATAGAAATTGCTTCTGATAAAATAATATGTAAGAACTTTCCAAACAATCATTCTAGTTTTTCTGTAAATAAAATAATCATTTAATATATAAAGTCATGAAATAAAGGAGAATAATAAAAAATAACCTTTTCTTTCTCTTTATATTTACATTTGACTTCTATGAAATGAGCAAAAATTAACTACTTGAAGTAATAACAAGCGGAAGTCTTAAGTCCTGAACTTGCACAATATATAGCTCTTTTTGTAATACATTTCGCAGTCTAGTGAAAAAATCGAATATGCATTTTGGACTTCTTCCCTTTGACCGATTGGGTTCGAATTTTGGAGCCAAGCCCACATACCAAATTTCATTTAACTAGCTCTTTGCATTTTTAAGTTATCATGTGCGCACACACAGAGAGAATTAATCTTCCCATTGATGGACATTAATTCAAAATTAGACACAGATCAGCAGTTTTGATGTTAAGATCGTATGCTTATATTCATCCACCTGGCTTCTTACGTTTTAGAGCAGAGGTTCCCAATCTGTGGTACGCGTACCCCTGGGGTACTCAATGGACCACTTGGGGGTACGCGAACTCAAAGTCGGTAAAAGCGGACACAAGAAAATTTAAGTGATTAAAAATGCTACAGAATTTTGTTTCCCCACGTTTCGTGTAAAAAGTGAAAATGAAAGTTGTGCAAGTCCTAAAGCTTACCCTCAAAATAAGAAAAAAAAAAAAAGTAAAAGGAAGTGTAATTTTTAGCTATTCTTGTAAGTTAATGCGAAATTATTACAATACTGGTTTAATTTGTTTTGGCGATGACCTAATACTATCGTAAAAATGGAATAAAATATTAAATCAAAAACAAATCTTTCAAATTTTATAAATTCGAGCCATTTGACTCTTAAGCTTACCTAAGCCCTTATCATTTTTGATAAAAACTGTTTTGCATAGTCGGATGGTTGCAAGTGGGGATACGACAGTAGGGGGTACGCGAAAATAAAATGACTAATCAAGGGGTACGCGAGGGAAAAAAGGTTGGGACCCCCGTTTTAGAGTTATCGCCCCCCACATTCGCACGAGCAGAGAGACGTAAGACAATCATTCTGTTGGCGGATTTGCTCAAACATTTGATACAGATCTAAAATTCTGGTGATAAAACCATATACCTGATTTCATTTGACTAATTGGTTGCATTTTCAGTCATTGTGTTTACAGATAGAAGGAACGCGTAGATATAATTTCATAAATGCCTTTTTCCGACTCAGGGATGTCTAAAACGAAGAGATTAACCCTCTGACTACAGATTTTCTAAAATCATTATTTAGATGCAATGTTTGCAAACATGTTCAAATACCGTTGAACCAAGCTAATTGTTATTTATATGCAATGCTTTATGAGTACTATAATAGCCTTGAATCATATTATACTAAGTAAACACATTAGTTTGCGAAAATCGCGGCAGAAAATTAACTTACTTCCTACCTGGAGAGAAATAAGCAATCAGAGGGTTAATCAAAATCTCGGGGTTGGATTGTTTGACCATTACAATACTTTCTCCTTGCGTACTTTCTATATAAAATTCCGCTGGCGTGTTGTGGAAGTTTGCAGAGGAAGGTGCCAGTTCAGGTGTCGTCCTCGTCATCTGACCGCTGTTCAAAATTGCGAGGTCCGTCCCAAAATAGCCCTCGAGTTGCTTCACAATGGGACGTTAATATAACTAAACTAAACTAAATTCTACATGAGAAATTAAAAATAAGACGATCCGACGAATTAACGTAAAGTTATGTTTTGATGTAAGTAGAAAAAAAAAAAAAAAAAGAAAAAATCGCAAAGGATTCGTGATTCTAACAAAATCACATTTTCAGCGTAGTGCATATGTATGGCCACTGTTTCAGTGTTTATGTTGTATATGAACAGTACCTTAATTCATTAAAAATATTATTATTAAGGAAATATATAAAAATATTATATATTTCCTTCCGAAGAAGAACTGGAAGTATTAAAAGTTAAATTTTCTGACCATCTATCGAGGCTTTACTTCCTGCATTAGAAAATCCGAAATAAGATGAAACTTTGGCCCGAAACTGAATGCATTGATTCGCAACCTGTCGTTAAAATGATAACAGTATAATGTTTTAAAAAATGGAAAGCTTCTAACATTATTTGAGTAAATAATAATTTGAGAGATCTTGGCAATCACGCGAAATTGATAGTTTTGGTATAAAAGTTAAGCCTTTTCAAGTGCCACTTCACGGAAATAACGCACGTGCCACCGACACTTTCATATGTCGTCTTATAAGATGTTAAGAGTAAAATAGATCACATTAGCATACATAAGCCTTGTATATTTGCAAATGTCTTCTTTACTGCAAACAACTGTACTACTCTTTACTTTAAACAACTGCAATTGTAAATAACTGTACTAATTTGCTATAATGTCTTTTTTTCTGTAAAAACAACTTGCATTAATTCAAAATCTTTTATCAACTTTAACCCTTTCTAAGGCCATGGGAACATACTTCCCACCAAATTCATCAATTTTTCAACGCATTTTTTAAGGTTGGCGTAAGTTCTCGCCAAATTTTTCGATGAAACAAAAACCTGGATGTTCCAATTTCTTATCTCAAACCATAACGAAGTGTCTTGACTTGGTAATTAATAAAATTAATTAACAAAAAATAATGTCGTTTCATAAGCTAAATGAATTTCTTTTCTTAAATTAATCTCAATACCAAAGTTATTTTATTATACCACAATTAGAAAAAAATGGCCTTATAAAGAGCTAAAGAGAAACATTCACGAAATTTTGGCACTTACAGCCTCCCTTCTTCCAAAAAATGATATAACTCAGGATAGTCTTCCTGAGTTGTTGAAAATGGATACTCAGCGAAGTACACACACAAAATAGCAAAGATAGTTTATTGATGTGAGCGTAATTACATTTTGCAATATCTCTTCGTATGCGATATTTGATGTCAGAGTGAAATCATCTAGAAATTTTTGTTTCCATATTCGGTAAATGTTACCAAAATATTGTTAGTTATAGTCTAAATTAATGTTAGCTATAAAATCCAGCTGTATGAAGCGTTTTCCCCTGAGACTAAGTGATAGCCATCGCAAAGGAAGCTATCTTGTGGCCATTTGGAAAAAAGCATGATTAGATCGGATGGAGTGAGGTTAATTTGTGGTATGAAAGCAGTTTTCCAGTGTCAATTAATCGAACATTGACAGTGGAAATGCGTGACCACAGTTCTTGGCCTATTGATTTAACATTGTTTAGCATTTGAATGTCTAGTCAACATGACAATAGAGTTTGTCTTCAAAATTAGTTTCTGCGTTGACAAGTCTGATGGTTTTAAATTATTCAAGAATTCTACAGGATGCGATTGGTTGTTACTACGCTCGTCGGATGGCACGAAATCACAACTGTAATAAACTTTGCAATCTCCTTCTACAATGTTTTCGTTGATTTTTGTGCAATCTTCATTTTCCGGGTATAATATGTCTGTGTCTATAAAGTCGTTGACATTGTTAGCGCAATTTTACTTCTACTGTTTGGCATTATTTTACTATTTTTATTTTAAATTTTAAACAAATAATATGTTTTAACTGCAAACTGTAACTGTGCAAACTGAATATGCTATACCAGTTGTCTGTAAAAATATCCTGTCCACTATAGTCTTTGTATTAATTAAGAAAAGGGAATGTGTTAACAATTGAAAGAATCCATAGGATTTTGCCCATTGGACCAACACCCCAACTCTAAGTCTTTTGTCACATCACAATCCGTTTGCAAAAGCCTTGCGCTAAAATAAAACATTGGCAGCTTCTATTACACTTTCTAACGTTATTGTTTATTTTCACCATTCCAATTGTGAAGATGTATTGGCTGTAAGTTGTGTCGAGTTCTCTGTTGCCATTACTTCATTCCCTGTGCTGCTTGTTGTTTGCGGTTGCAGTTCATAGATTCTCCTGAGACGGAATGCTCTCTGAGAGTTTCTCATTATTACAAGTTGCGGTTGTCTTTAGCCGGGCATCTGGCTTGTTCCAGTTTTTTTGGAGCGACGTTTCTCATTCACTCTTTCAAGGCTTCTTTTCCTTGGCTTGCCTCCACCGGGGGCACCACGAGTACATGGATGTGAAGGCCCCGGAAAAGTAAGTGGGTTCCCGCTACCCTGGAGGGTGTAGTAATGGTGTAGGTTGGGTACCCCACTCCAATGACGGACCGTACCTCCTTCGGGAGGGGTTGAGTCGTGATTGAAATCTGGCCTGTGGTGGCGGCCGTTCTGGGGGGATTAAGCAATAGAAGTGATATATATTGTCATGAATAAGTGAAGAAAATGTCAAAATAAAAATACTCTTTGAAACTATGGATAAACTTTTATTAAAAATAAAAAGACGCACGCATTGAAATGAGCTCTTCTTTCGCGTCAGCCGCTTAAATAGCAACCAAAGAACTTTCGAGAAATATCCAAATAAATGAATACAGTGAAACCTGTGTATAACGATATTGTCTATAACTATAAACCTGCCTATAATGATATTTTATTTGGTCCCAGAGGAATTCCTGTTTATTCAATGTATTTCGAACCTGCCTACAGCGATAATCACCTTTTAGAGGCAACTGTCTATAACAATAATTTAACCTCTTTAGAAAGTTGGTACAGCACAATCCCGATTTTTCTCGAAAAACGACACCGTGTGTTTAAAGAATGTGAGATAACAAGAGAATAGGAACAGAAATTGTATCAGAGATTATTTGTAAAATGAATCAACAAGAGCAATAAAATATATTAGTATATTAATACATGCACACGGGCATAAACATTGGATGCGCAAATCCTCAAACTGTCTATAACGATAACCTGTCTATAACAATACATTTTGTAGGTCCCAACAATACTGTTATAGACATGTTTTGTTGTATACAAAAATACAAATTTGGAAATCTTTCAGAAATTCAGACAAAAAAGAATTATAAAAGCAAAATTTTCTAGTAAACAAAAATTAAAAACAATTAACGCAGCACGCAACGTGACTTGAACAGCACGGAATCGGCCCAAAAGGTGCACATCGCTATGATTAGGACGTTTTGCCTAGTACTGAAATATGTTGATTAAATAAATGTTTCACTTGAGTTTCCATCATATGTCTCATGAGTTAGATTAAGTTGGAAGAAATGAAAATTTTTCTTGTAGCTTAAAATTTTGAAACAAACATTGTGTTTAATCCAAAGTTCTCAGATGTTGGTAAAACATTATATCCATTGATACCTAATTCATATCTGTAGCCTTTGTATTAGTTGAGAAAAAGGAATGTTGACAAAAGAAATAATATATCGTCGTCATTCAAGTAAAAGTCACCAAGTTAAAAAAATTAAGTTTGAGATACACTCAATACGGACTAAATTAATTTTAAATCCTTATGATTAATAATAAAAATTATTTTACAAATTTCTAGCTCCTCCTATTTCTAGTTTACTGATGTTTAGAAAACGGATTAATATCACGAAATAAATAATTGGCAACTCTAATCGATTGCAGTAGTCTGTCAAAAGGATTATTGTGCACTTAGTGACTTTTGATTGAACGACGACGATATAGGATTTTTATTCACTGATATTCTCCTGTAGTATTATTATTAAGTTTGTTGAGTTCATTTAGATAAATATCCCATTTTTAAGTTACACAAGTTTGAACTGTAGCAATATAACTAGAGCAACATCTCCTCTCGTAACTTCCAAATAACATTATTTGGCAAAAGTTTGACTTTAACATGATTTAATATCCTGCGCCATGGGGTTTTCTACATTAAATGAAATCGTACAACATTTTTTACCATAAAGATTCGGTCAATTCCTCAATAAGGTTGTTCATTTAAAATTTCTTCTATTTTATCCAATCCTGCAACATAGGGTTTTCTACATTAAATGAAATCGTACAACATTTTTACCATAAAGATTCAGTACATTCCTCAATAAGGTTGTTCATTTAAAATTTTTTCTATTTTATCTGAAATTTGCTCAATCAACATTCAAAGAGCGTACGAAAATTCCGAGCTTGTTGCCTTTTCAGGCGTGCTTTTCATGACTAAACTAAAAAACTATAGACAAAAGAGCATTCATAGCTCTTTCACAGCATTTAAGATCAATATGTGATTGTGTGTTCAATCATGTCACATTTCTAAATGGTGACAAGATCATTACTCGCGCTTTTTCTATATTTTCAGTCGCCAACGCATAATAAAACGATTCGGACAAGCTTTTCCTTTAGCCTTAACTGAGGACTGACTTACGAAATACATTAAAAAGAGAAAATTGCGTCGAAATTACCCAATGATAGTTACCACGACAACTGAAGACCAATAATAACAATTTTGAAATTCGCTTTTACAAAATATCATTCATTATTAACCAAGCTTTTATAAACCTAAAAAAATGAACTGAAAAAGCAGTCCAATATTTATGATAAGATTAGAAGTTCATTTTCAAAAGTTAATCAACACGTAAAACAATAGTCATTGTTGACAAAGAGACAATGGTGTACCTTGTACACTATTACCAGGGGATGTCAAACTAAAGTTTCAGTTAGATGTAATTTAAAAACAGTACATTTTTAGCACATGCATCAATGTAATTTATTGCTGAAAAGGTCCAATCCATTTGTACAGGAAATACTTTTATAAAACTCAACAAAACCAGTTTAACAGCGACAGTTAATCAAAAGTACTGTGAACTACATACTATAGGATCGATATAAAACGAAACTTAAATTTAACTAATGCTTAAGAATATTTAATTCTTTGTTTAGAATCGATCGTCTAGATAGGTTTTTTTTCTAAAGTTGTGAAAGTATCCTTGCACTTTCTTTATGTTTAATTCCTGGGGCATTTTTACGCATTGTAGATTGCGTCTCGACCATATGAATGTAGAGATTTCATAGTCACGTAATAGTCGTCAAGTGCGCCATATCAATCTAATTTTGAAATCCCTTTTTCACTTTGCTGCAGAAAATGGAGCAAAATGTCACAGCACAACGTGAGACAGCTTGAAGTCAAATTCTATATGTCATGTACAGTTACGTTCTTCATGTGATTTGATCCCATTTAACGTCTGATTCTCAACACGCGGCGGGACTTTTCAGGAAAACGCGAAGTAACAAAATGGAGGAAGACGCGATAAAACGCAGAAGAGGGCGAAAAAATTAATTATTGCTTTCAAAATAAGAAAGGATACGTTCCGTTGTAAAAATATAAAATCATAAGGATTGGTAAATGTCTGATCTAATTCTTCTTTTAATCATATTCCCTTTTCCCTACAAGCGAGGGCAAGTATTCCAATATCCTATTTGTTATGCGATTCGAAACATATCTTTTCTATAAAACATAAAATACCACAATATTCAAAGCACTTTATTGTCTATATATATATATATATATATATATATATATATAGTATACACCGTAAAGAGTATAAAATGTGAAATGAAAGACGCAATAAAAGCACAATAAATGGCTGTTGCCAAATTAAAGTTAAGGCCAAAGTTAAGCGCGAGAACTGTTACTTGACACCCTGTTCACACCCCTTCAACGCCAGTCTGTACCGTGACCATCCGCAAAACACTGCCACGTCTACATCCGTCCTTCTGGTACGTAAAATATTTTTTCTTACTTTTCTCTAATGTTATTACATCGTACTCATGTTTTAATTATTCAAAACTCATATCTCTGTTTTTTGGTTTGGTTTGGCATCAGGGATGAAAATCAGTGTTTTAGGCCTTACGGCGTAACTGATTGCAAGAAAATGTCAAACTTTTATATTTAGCAATTCACAATAACTTCATCCCCTGAAGAAACGTTATTGTGCTTTTATTGCGTTCTTCATTTCACATTTTATACTCTTTCTTTTTACGATTTATACTCTATCTACCACAGAGCTTTTGGACTTGCAGCTTTTAGCGCATTCATTGTGTATGTGATATATTTATATATATTTTTTCCTTCTATTATTATTCGCTTTTTTGTCTTTACTCGGATATACTCTCAACTCGTTTTTTTCATATCCTTTCGAATTTGATATGAATGTTTGTAATTTATTTTATTGTTTTTCTATTATGTTTTGCCTCTTTTATATATATATATTCTATTAATGTATGTTGTGTAATTATATTATTAGAACGCAATATAACGTATATACTGAGATATAAGGAGAAGGACTGATGATAGTAATTCTGCTTTAAAATTTAAATTTTGACTGAATAATTTCGCAGCAAACCTTCTATGTTACCGTTTCATTTAATAATCATCCAAAAAAGAGCAGAAATGCAAGAAAATCGAGGTGAATTCTTTTGTTATTTGACCAAAGAGTGATTCAGACTTTATTAAAAATTTTAGTAAAAATTATTTATTGTTAAATAGGTTTTTTCGGTGTAATTTGATTTAAAGCATTTGGAATTTTTCCAGCAAAACTTTAAAAAATTCGTTCCTAACAAAAATGTTAATCATATAAACAATAAAACTAATTGAAAGCAATTGACTAGAAAGGTAAAATTCAAGTGTGCGCTGAGATGTTTTTTGTGTTATACTTTTACAGCCGCTTTTTTAAATTACTTTCTAGTACAAGATAAAGTGGCCCTTGCCAAGTTAGTAATTTTAACTCATTTTGGAAATTTTTCTCTTCATGAAATACTTGTACTTGTGTAGATTCTGTATTTGATAGCTTCTGCTGATTTTAAAATATTGTTTTTAAGTAATAGCAATAATTGAATCCACAAATTGTTTAAAAATATACGAGTATCATAGTACTGTATAAAAAGACGAAGATTAACTTTAAAAAATTGAGGGTGAATAAATACCAGCTTTTCTTTTAAAAAATATGAAAAAAGCCGAATGTTATGTCCTTAATATCACTCTGAAAAGTTTTTCACATATTAAAAACACTGCTATATAATAACTTTCATCGTTAAATCTAGTTATAGTAGAGAAATAGCCTTTAAATATGGAGGAACAAGATTTAAGTTTAAATATTATTTTAAATTTACATAGAATTAATCCTGTTTGTCTAGAAAATAATTTAAAAATTATAGTTTTATATTAATTACTCACTTCTTCCAGATGCAGAAAAATTCTGTGCAGTCCTAAGGATTGGTTAAATAATGATCAACTTTTGTCATAAGCGCTAACACTTAACTGAATATCTTAATAAATTATATCTTTTTTAAAAATAAAGTTTTTCAATTTTTTGTCACGGAGAAAGTGTAATATTTACTTCACAAAAATAAAAGTAATTCATGAAAAATAAATGTGCTTTTAAAAAATTATTTTTTCATTTTATGAGCAAAATGTGATATTTGTTAGTTTACCGATTCACAGATACAGTTATTTTATAAAAGGTTATATCTGATTTTCGATTCCTGTTCAATCACGTGTTCCCATATCACAATCTAATAAATTGACTTTCAATATTTTCTGTATGATAATTCGGAAAACGAGTAAAGGTGTGTTAGCAAACAGTTTGCATCATAACTCTGCCTTTGAAAAACTAAAATTTTCCTCTTTGATTCCTTTTAAACCATAATCTATAAACCATGGTCTATAAACTGCGTTACCCCGTCAAAATAGCCCAAGCTATAAAAGCCCTGACAAAATAGCCCAAGCTATAAAAGCCCTGACAAAATAGCCCAAGACAAAATAAGCCAAATTCAAATTCAGAATAATATTTAGAAAAATGATTTTGTTGGGGCTGTTTCGTCGGGTATATTTTTTGGGGGTTGTTTTGTCGGTGCTATTTTGGCAAGGGCTATTTTGTCGGGACTCTTATGACTTAGATTATTTTGACGGGTCACAATTAACACTAACCTTTGGCCCCTTTGCGCAACCTTTGGTGGAGGATTTTGGTCTAGCTAGATTCGTCAAATACTCACTACAACGGTAAAATAATGATAATATTAAATGTGTTTGATAACAGAAATTAACTATCAAAGCAGGTAAAAATTTCTTTGTTAATTGTCTGGACGGGTACATTTGGTAACATTTTATTGTCTGTATTATTCAAGTCGTGCGAATCTTATTTTATTTTATAATGATTATTGTTGCATGAGATGATATATAAGTTTCTGTAGCTTATTAATTTTGTACTATTTGGCAAAAGTTTGGATGTTCTAAAGATTTTTAAGTTTGTGTGTATAATTATGATAAAAAACTGCCTCTGTGTGTGTTACTTCGAACAAAACGTTGTTGATGCTTTCCTAAAATTTGAACCATCATTTAAACTTTGAGTCTTTGTTACACTTTCTTCAAACATTTGACGTTGTCATAGCGTACATCGGGTCCACAATCTATTAATAATAAAAACATTATATTTGAAACATGTAAAAAAGCTAAGTTTGAAGTTCCACGTCGTAAAGTGAAATAAAAATAGCTTCGCTTGTTAAATCTTCTTAAAATCTTGTCTTGTCCACAAATACTTTTAAGTTAATATTGAAAGGCTGAACATAAAAAGATACCCAGTATTACGTTACCTAAGATCTGGACATCAAATTTCAGAAAAACTGGAATGGGAAGGGTATTTCAGCTTTTCTTCTAGGGTCTGCTTTCTATCGGTATTTTGTATGCAAAGAAAAGAAACTCTCTATGGAGGCCATCTCGTAAAAAGTGTGATTTCTCAAATGGCACCCAAAAGTTACAAAAACTGTATGCTGCAATATACAGTAGAAACTTCGAAGGCGGATATGCGTGTGCTGAAATGGCTACGGAATTAATTGTGGAATGATCAACTACTATTTGTTGCTAACATACAGTCGCATGTTGTGTCAACATACATAAATTATATTGAAAGATAATTGGAGTTTGTGCTTGTACCAAGAAATTCAGAAAACAGAAGAATATAAAAGAATTATCATAGAAAAATAGATATGCATATTTAGATGAATTACTCGTTATTTGAATTAAATGTATAAAATTACGAGTGCGCTTTTATTAAAATTAATTTAATTTTGCATATTAACCAAATTCAGGTCGTGATGATATGTATGAGAAAACATCAAATTAATACGCCGAATGTAGCACAAAAAAGTGTTAGACAAAATCTACTTACAACAACTAAATTCATCAAGATTGCTACAAAATCAGTCTACTAAAATCACTATTATAATAAACATTTTAAAGTGCCCTCTCAAAGGTTTCATCAAGCAAACTCTTCTTTTGCGGTCTGCTGAATGATAATGAAATGCGAAATCAAATTCTCCGGATTAGCAGGTTATTTTAGGTGATTATGATTTACCGTTATTAAATCAGTTAAGACACGAATATTACTTTGCAAAAAAATTGTGTTACCTTTTCCTTACAGGCGGAACAGGTGTTGTATCAGAAATTTTCCTCTGAGTAAGGACTGATACAAATACTGAGCTATTAAAAAATTAGGATTTATCTCCACCTTCCGGAACTAATCTTCTAATCCGATAGATAATTTTTATCTTTTTTGCTCTTGTATTGCTGAATGTGTTATTGCTATTGAAGGTCAAGTATAAAAAATTTCACAGACAATAGAAAGAGACAACAGAATCCAAATAACTTGAAACCAGGGGAAAGCACTTTTCTGTTTCTCCGTCGGAATCTTAATTTGTAAAGAGAATTTGAGATTTGAGCTTCGCGTACTGCAAAAGTCAATTTTGATGAAAAGCAAATACATATGAAGGTATGCAGAAATATATTCTTGCATTGAAATTCTTCTACACTTTTTAAAGGATGTTGTCGTAGATGGCTTTTTATGTAAAAAGGACAAGAAACATGGACGGCTGTTTTATTAGGGCGCAAATAATCTTTTCAGCGAAATACGATAATGTGTAAAACATATCTCGTTAAATCACGGGCGTTTCGATGCTTTTTCCCGAACGAGGTTCACCTCGAGTCGCCACATGAAGTTAGTTTATCGATTCCCCAAGTATGCAGTATCGAAATCCAGAAAGCAATGCACTTCTTTTACAACTCCGGCGGAAAAGAAAAATTGCATTTTACGGAAGCCTTGAGGGGTATTATGGTACCCATTGTTGGCGTAAAAAAATAAATGTTTTTATTGAGGCGGAAATGCTTCGCCACCGGGACTTTCTCTCTCTCGATGCGAATTGGGTTCTTTCGGCTACTTTTGGCTGCTGCTTCTTGGTAAAGTTCTTTTTACGGAATAATTTCCGAGAACATATTTTGATACATCGTGCACGAATGATTTAATAGTTTATACACCAAGATGGGTGAGAGCATAAATATTTTGTAGTTTTTGTTTTTTATGTTTATTTCAATAACGCAGGATATTTAGATCAAATTTAAATTTGTTTCATCCAAGCTCTTCCTACTTTTTTCAAATAATTCATACAATTTTCTTGTTAAAACTGCTTACAACTCTCCTAACATAGGTGGTAAGAATTATTATAATTACAGTAAAACCCCGGTTAACCGTAAAACCGGGTTATCTGAAATCGCAAATCTAAAAAACACGTACAGTAATGCGTAGAAATAATCGAGAAGGCAAGGCAGTTTTGCAACGATATCCCCACATTTATTTTACGCCTCCCTAAGAAGGTGAGTGATTAATCTTAGATTGCTAAATTTAAAATTAATGGGTATTAACAATGTTAATTACGATATTGTTTACCTGTGCCTGTCAGGCGCATTGCGCCCGAGCTCGCGCGTGCGAATGATTTTGACCGACGGAGGGTTAACTTTAATGAAGAACATGTGTAGCCTTCAAAGAGAGTTTTGAATCCGTTTTACATTCAAAATTTTTCAGAAAATAATACTGTAATTAGACACAAAATAGCAACAGATGTTCATGGCATAACCTAAAAAACGGTTATCCGAAACAGCTCCTCCCACCCTTTTGTTCGGTTAACCGAGTTAGTATTGTATTTATTTTTGACATCCTCGTCATAGAAAAACAAATACGCTTTTCGCTTGGTTGCTTTTTTTGCAATTAAGAATTAAATTTTTTTTTATAAAAAAATTGAAAATGTCATCTAAGCCATTTGTAACTTGAAACTAAGACACCTTACCTTAGATGAACATTTAATCGAATACGAAATATGTCTGGGTGGGATAACAAATTTCGATACTGAGTATCAAACCAGTTGCTAGACAGTATTCTTCCCATCATCATTCAAAATCCAATAAAAATTTATTTCTCCAAAATATTGTTTATGAACCAAATATAATTATGGTTTGCTACTAAACAACTACTGGTTTGTATCTAAGAGATGCTGTAATTTAGTAAATACAGGATAGTAGTATATCTTGATCTTTCTTTCTTCATTTTGGGATTTATTGATAAAGTCTTAATTGAGTTTTTAAAATTATTTTTTATAAAGTATAAGCTTATATAAAATAGACCAAAAGGATGTCGCAAGAAACTACATATATTCCTTTTTATTATGAAAGAAGTGGAATTCCAAAAGTATTTTCTTACACGATTTCTACGCCTGGGAAGAAATGCACTTTCCTCGAATTTCGGCTTCTACTTCCAAGTTTCTGCATAAGCGGAAATAGATACAGGTCCGCTTTCCGATCATTCTGGGAAAAATAATTCTTGGCTGCTATCTATCGACTGCTTCAGGGATGTCGTATGACAGCCAGAATGCATTCTAAAAAATCGGAATATTCTGTCTTGGATTTTCTTTCATATTTCTACGTAAAGATGCCACTTTTAACGTGTGGTCCAAAATTGCATCTGTGTAAAGCAGCTAAAATATTCTTTAACTTCAGAAACTATTTTTACTTTATCTAAAACCGAAGAAAACGACTTTTATTTCACATTTAAAATTCAAAAGATTAGTTATTTTGAAAAAGTAATTTTTCTCTGATTTCTAAAGTGTCTTTAAAAACTCATAATTATTATTGCTATTGCAGAATTGCCCCTTTCGTCTAGCTTTATAAAGCTTCATAATATCAAGAAGAAAGTTGTTAATATGTTTAAGGACGATATCTCATTCCGTTAATCGATTTAGTTCAAAGTTAAATACAAATTTATAAATTAGGTGTACAAACCACACGCCGATTCTTGAGGTCAAACATTTTAACGATTACGATACTTTCTTTACGTTTGTACAGGAGCAAGAAATATCTGATCTTGCCTGACTCAGATATTCGTTTGAGTGCTAATGCCAATGCTCTTTTCCTCAACCAGAGCATCAAACGGGAGCTTGTGAAAACCTGGAAAATTTAGATAAAGAACTCCTTAAATTTGGCTACGAATTAGGTTTAGAAAAGTGTTGGAAAAGGCTTGACTAATTTTCTGGTTGCAGTAAAAGACTACAAAAAATATTTCAGCTCAGTCTGTCTCAAATTGTTGTCGTTTAAGGGGAAAGGGACCATTTGGTAGTCGCATATGGGCATGCATGTTTCTCTTCATTCTGGGCAAAGATTGCTTGACTGCTAATAGATGGGATGATTCTTGATTTGGTTGAAGAAGTTCCTAGACGTAATTTACAATTTTATAAATCTTCAGGTGGTTATGCATGACATTATTACTCACGTACCAGGGAGCATTCATCGTAAGTGTATTCGACCTTAAGTGGCATATTTATTGAAGGTGAGTTAAGAATTTTGTTATATTGCTGCAAAGAAATGACGGATCCGTTTTCCTGTAAATGCGTGCAGTAGCAAATTTCCGCCGTTGTAAACTATTTAGATGGCCCAAAGAGACAAAACTAATCAATTTGCTTTATGTTTAATATTTTTTTATAATGTCAATGTAAAGTGGCACTTTAGATCAAAGTTTGGATTTTGTTTATTGCGTGAAGATAAATTTTTCACATTTCAATCAAAATCATTTTGTAATATCTTAACATAGGACAAGGCTTGAAATGCTTGAGTGCAATTTACTTAAATCAATAAAAGCAATTTTTCAGTATGTAAAGTCCCAGAATGATAAAACGGAAACTTATTTCCAATATTTTTCTTAAATTTTCGATAATTATTTATAAAATACGAAATACTGAGTTATTGTATATAATTTTCATCTAAAATTGCTGTCATTTGTTTGTTATTAATTTTCTTTCTTACCTACGATTGCTTCCAACATACCATTCGGTAACTTCCATAATTTTTGAGAAAATTTTCATAACTTAAGAAATGATATTCAATTTTCAGTGTACTTATTTGTCATATATATAACATGCAATATATATATATATATTTTATAAATCTGAAAAAATCCATTTTTCAAAGCAACATTCGAAATTTGGTTGCACTTTACTTTTAAAAATAATTTACTGATACTATACCGAATATAATTTTCAGGTAATTAGTTATGTTGTGTTTCTAACAAATTTGACCCCATTCTCAGTCTGCGTGAAAACAGAAACTCACTTCTATAAATTATTAAAATTTTCCCAAATCCAATAATAACTTCACTTAAAGAAATAAAAATGATGATAATAATTAGTTATTGATAATAAAACAATTCTGACATTGGACTATCAATCTTGTGGGTTATTTATGATGATATGTTCCTATGTAAATGCCTGTAGAAAGTCCAATTGCTGGAAAAAAGAGCTTTTCTGCGCAAATCCTGTTATTATGATATAAAAATATTGATTACCTCTCATTATATGTTCCACGAGGCCACATTTTGGCTCGGATCGTTCTGTGGTATTGAGATTTTGGCCACATTCCCTAGGGTGCGTTGCCAGTTGCTTGCTTTCCACAATGGGGGAGAGGGAGGGCTTCGCTTTCAAGAGAGTACGTTATTTCAGAAAAAAATATAACAACTAAGAAAGAATGAATTTCTTTTTCGTTTTTGTGCAACAAACAAATCTGGACTGAGAGTGAGTGAAATAAAGAGGGAAGTTGAGATGATCATTACGTTTTCTACATTGAAAGCAGCATTTATAATATGAAAGCAAACTATACCATCTTGTGTTCGATTGTTATAAACTTTTTTCGTTGCTTTATTTCATTTTATCGATTTGTTGTTCGGTTTTTTAAAAATATTTCAGTAAATGAAGCTAATATTTATTGTAAAGAACTAAAATATATGTTATAAAGAGTTTTAAAGCAGAAAAGAAATTTTAAAAAGGTTTCATGGAACAGCTCTTGTGAAAAGAATTTTTTAAAAGATTGGTAGCCATGGAAATTGTAAGTGATTACTGACTTTTAAGATTGTATACAAGAAAATAAAGTTTCAAATTTAAAGAGTATTACAAATTTAAAAATAAATTCTTATAAATTAGAAAGAAGATAACTTATTACACGGAATGTCTTATACGAGAATCTGCTTTGAAACATCATACAATTGAGTAGTTATCTTCGTATTTAATAGCAAAATAAATACTTTATTTTCGCATTAAAGAACAAGCGATTCCACTTTTAAAATTCAACTTAACATTTTCAGTTTAGACCAGAAACAAGTTTTCTTTAACAGTACTTTTAATACGGCCATTTTTACTCTTTAAGTGGATATGTAACAGACATAAGCACTGTCCATAAGCATATTGATATCTCTAAGATTTCTTTAAACGCATGATATAAATTCTAAAATGGCC
Organism: Araneus ventricosus; assembly: GCA_013235015.1. Classification (NCBI taxonomy): domain Eukaryota; kingdom Metazoa; phylum Arthropoda; class Arachnida; order Araneae; family Araneidae; genus Araneus; species Araneus ventricosus. The sequence continues at coordinate 162,227 of BGPR01000086.1, read as the reverse complement.
ATTTACAAATTTTTCGAGACAAATGCCTAAAAAGTTTGATCAAACCTTACCAAAATAACAAAAACACAAAGATTCCGCGACTTCTCAGCCATTAGAAAATACATAGATATACTAGATCACCACAGTCTTCCAAGCGTTAAAGGAAAATAATAAGTTCGGAAAAAAAGTGGCGATACATGACTATGACTTCAAATGAAAGTGACTAGATTTTCTGATTTTTAGTCCATCATACTTCAAAATTAGTGAAGGAGTGCAATGATGGAACAGCACTTCTGCTGTCTGGTTGCTTTACTTTTAACATTAATGTCAGTAAAAGCTTATAAATGGAATTAGATTTTGCACTTAAGACGGCTGACTGCATTCTATGCATAGAAAAACTGGGAAGAAGAATTCCTCAGAAGCTAAATTTTAAAACCTAAATTAAATTAACACTTTAAGAGACATACAGTCCGACCTCTAAAATCCGGAAACCTCCGAAAGCCGGACCATTTTTTTCAACTCGTGACGAGAAAAAAATTAGCTAAATAAATTTTTAACTAGAACGCTTGAGGCAAGATGCGGAAATTTCAGTTATTCTATTAATTTTAAACTACTATTTTTTTGTCTTATATCATTTTTAATGTCTCTTTATGTTTTTATTGTTTAAAACGCTTTTATATGGAGTTGTTGGAATTGACGTCAACGTATAGATCAGCATACGTCTCGATTGGTTGCGCATGCGCAAACGTCAGAGGCGTTACCAAGGCAACCATTTGCCGTTGGCTTGCGACTCCCGGGTCTGTTCTGAAGACGTCTGCACATGCGCGCTTAATTGTAACGTAACTTATCTACACGGTGACATCAGAACTTTGACATCTCTATTGGTTTAAGTAAGATATCCAAAATCCGGACCTTCCAAACCCCCGAGCAGTCCGGATTTTCGAAGTTATACTGTATTAAGAAATGTTTCCCAAGAGAAAACTGAGACAGCTTGAGGCATTGTCTTCAAAATCTGAACAAATCCAGAACACTTTTCGAGCCGAGACTATCTCAGCTAAATCTGAAATGCCGCTATAGTCAAATATTTTATTTGAATTTTCCAGAGGCTTTTTTGCTTTTGTTACTGAAAAATACAAATTAAGACCGAATTTGTTGGTCATTGGCGGGGAATTTCTCATTCAGAGCTCTTCAAAAATGAAACTCAATGACACGACACTCATGTAAAGGGATGTAAATTACTTTTGTTCTTCCATCAATGCGTCTGTTCCAATCATTATTCACTTCACCAAAACATAGAAATTTTTCTTTTTTTCCTGGTCTGTCGAAAGTGCTGCAGAGGGCGAGTGAAAAAAGAGCTTCTCTGTCCTTGACGCTCTACGCGTGGCAAAAGGGGTAGAATCAAATCAAATGATCGGAGTATCATGTTAACTGATCTGTAGTGCATGGAGATGAAATTCATTTCGTGTATAAACTGATGGATGGTATTGAATTTCTGGTTACCTTTGGTTTTTGGAAGTTGCTGCATATCCGAATAAAATGAGTCGTTGAGAAGCTAATGCGGATAAGTCCAGGAAAAAAATTGAGAAAATTCAGGCTTTTTAATACAATAATTTAAAAAAATATTATATTAATTAATTTGATTAGTGAAAGTATATAAAGTGCCTCAAATGTAACTTTAATTTTTAGAATTGTGAATATTATTCGTAAGTTGATCTAAAATTATAAAAAAACTAGAAAATCACCCGTCATACCATGACGAATGCAAATTGCCTTTTCATTCGAGAGATTTTCCGTCAAATTTGACATGTTTAAATAGATATATATGCGAGAGAAATGTTTAAGATTGATTGAAAACAAATAAAATAAACATGTTTTATTATTGGAAATATTTGTTTTATTTACATATTGTTTGCATATTTCTTTATTCCAAAAACCTCTTGGTTAGCAACATTCCGTGTGAAGTATTTTTCGTTGTTTAACAATTTTCCTTGTACTTCAGATGTCTTTGTGTAAATTTTAACGTTGCCAAAAAATATTATCAAATTATATCATCACGATTGCAATAAATAATCTGATGCATCGTGGCGTCCAAACTATATCACGCGCATGATATACCACTGACGTGATTTACTACTTTATATTAAAAAACGGAAATGAATTTGAAATATATGATTAATATCATTTAAAATTTATCGGAAACTATTGATCATAGCGAGATAAATTTTATATCAATCGATAGCAAATTATATTTCACTATTTCAGAGCAATGAAATTCGAAATTAGAACGACATTTACTCTTTTAAATTTTAAATTACTGAAATTTAGATCCTCTAACAATGAAATAATGCTGTTTAACGACTCGCTGTGCTATGGCGCGAGTTTTATTGTTGTCGACGTCAGAGCGTTACCGAGAGACATATCTGGGTTATTATATTAGTAAGGTTTGCAGTGAATCCTATTTTTGTCCTTCTAGAAACGAAATAATTTTATGAATTAAAGAAAACTGTCTTGCAGATTTTCTATTTACAACAATTTGTATTCGTGCTTTACGTCTCACTAATAAACAAAATTAACGTTGTTAGTTCAGTATAAACATTTAATTTTTAACTTAAACACGTTATATAATTCTTGTCAATTTTGGCGTCTGAAGTTTCATATTTCATGTTTAGAAAAGTAAATATAACGTTTGTTATATTTCTTTCTCTGTTTATTTCTAGCTAATATATTCTGCATTGCTATTATTAAACTAGGGGGCTCTGCCCCCTGCTCGCTAAAGCTCGCCAACCCCCAGGAGGATTGCGCTGCAATCCTCCGGGGCTTGCTACGCAAACCCTGCTCGCTTCGCTCGCTACATGAAGACACTGGGTGTCCTAGCACAGTTGTTATAAAATCTTTATATATATATAACACCCCCTGCTCGCTCCGCTCACCGACACCAAAGAATCACGTGATTCTTTCGGGATCACTATGTGAAAACAGCTCGCTTCACACGCTTGCCGTAGTTATCCGTTTCTGCTAGTATTAGAAAATTATAAGTACATTAATTAATAAAAGTAAATTATTTGAAATTGCACGAACTCCTAAAATTAATTTTTCATCAGTTTCTACAATTAAAATCTTCTGGTAGCACAGATATATATGTAAATGTTAGAAAGAAATTTGAAAGGTAATATTTATAATCCAAAGATGATTAAAAATCAAAATTATTTTCATCAATCAGAAATTTAAAACTTCTTGGCATACACTTTTGAGTATTTATTCAAAAGTTTATTTCAACATAACTTCATTCCACTAAAATTTTAAGTTTAAAACTGATAAGATAGCCTTTTCGAAATCTTCAAAATAAATTTTTAAAAATTGCTTTTTCCACCAAAATTTCAAATATGCCCTCTTTGCAATGGAGTGTAATTCAGAAAAGCTTTCATACATGTATACATGCTTATTTCAACAATTATTTAGTCAAGAAAAATATAGTGTTTTCCTCAATGTAGTCATTTGTGTTTTAAATCTCAGAAAATTCTTGATTGCATCTTGTCGTAGAAAGATGTAAACCATCTTGGAACCTTTTAGCTAAA
>BGPR01000086.1:76501-158663 GCA_013235015.1 Araneus ventricosus | reverse complement strand
CTCAAAAATTTCAAAAATCCTTGCTTTTTTAAGCAAAATTTTAAATATGCACCCTTTTTATGAAATATTACACAGAAAAGCAAAAAGTATGCAACATTATCTTTCACCATTAGCAGCATGTGGTAATTCTCTTCCAGTGAAAACAGTCCGTACAAACACGGTGGCAAAAAAATCTAATCTCTGTATATATATACGTTGCAAACAGTATGCAACTTTAATATTCTCCGAGAGCAGTGTGCAAGAGAACTTTTCTGATGTATAATTAGTTCTCTGGTCTTTAATTTGTAATTTTTATTTTTACACATAGTAAATAGTGCACACAATTAGTATCACAAAAAAAGACTCTGGCTCCCTAAGCCTGTCGGCGGCTTTCTCGGCGATCTTCGCTGAAATCTTTCATCCAGGGATTCCCTTGCACGCTGCTCTCTTCTACGCAAATTTTATTCAAAACTTCGCAAAGAGTTAATTTTAAATAAATAAATTCAAAAAAGAGTAACGACTTCTCCTGTAATCCGTAAGCGATTAGCTCGGTTAGCGAAATTCTTGGCGTCAGGGTTGAGATTGGTAAACAAACTGATCGTTGCCAACAGGGAGAAAGAAATAAAGGTCATTCTTTTGCGCCACGCATAAGCGTTTTATATAATATAGATGTAAAAAATTTCTTCTATAAACATAAAATATTATAATACAAAAAAATCTACTTATCCTATACAATTATATTTTTATTTTACGAATGATATAATTATGTATTTAACTATGTTATTTAAAACCCTTTAACTGCGAGTGAGGTTTATAAACCACATATATAAGAAAGTAGCCGCAGTTAAAGGTTTAAAATCAAGACTGATTTGGTCGTGTGAACACTTACATATTTTGAATGAAGAGTGAAACTGCTTGATTGCAAGCGACACTGGGATCTATTATGGTCAATTTTTCTTTTAATTTATCTTTTTTAGAAATTGCAATTTTCAGTAGTTAGCCAATGATCATATCATTAGATATGCGTAAATTAATAATGTATTTTATTTTGTGTTTTGAAGTTATACTCATGTGATTAATTATTCGAAATTCAATTTTTAATACCTGGCACATTCATATCAAGTGTTTTAAATCTTGTCTGTCAAAACACAGATTCGCCATGTAATAGCGACTGAATAATTACCAAGCAATATGAAATCCAAAATCAATCTTCATTTTAAGGAACTTATAAATCAGTCGCAGTGCCGTCAAATAAATACGTTTGTAAACTTTACTTCGTTCCCTTCCGTTTTTGACTTTGCATGGAGATGGCCCGTTGAAGGATTCTTTTCCAAGTTTAACATTAATTTCAACAATAAAAATGGTTAAATTAACGAATACTCTACGAGTAACGAGTTAGAAATCCGGGTGAAGTTCCTTGCATTTGTATTAGATTAGTTTCCTTCAAATGGAAGATTTAACAAGTGGAATAAAACTAATACTTTTCAATCTAATTTATACGACTGAATTATTGTGTTTGTTTTAATAATTAATTTATTTATTGTTTACGTGTAAAATCAGAGCAATCCCTAAATGTTTCCCCATTAAATAAGCATGCTATTTTGTAAGCTTATTACGAAACTATATATATTCTTAGCAACATTAAATCACATTTTAGATAAGGGTTTCTTGCATTGTCCTCTTAGATAGCTCAGCAGATCCGGCAGACATTCAGAATCTGCTAATTACGTGTTAGTCGTAACAACGCAATCGAAAAAGGATCAAACGAAACATGAAAACAGAAACGCAGCTCTATTGCTGCGATGTTCCGAAACTATAAGTGATTAAAATGGTAGCAGTTGTAATCTTCTGTGCAAGTTATTTGGTCGACGTGGTACAAATGAGCTATTATAAAACCTTGCCTCGTACCAGAGTTTCTGAACTCTTACCTAGAATTCAGAATGAGTTACCAGTAAATTTCTATTTTCTCGTTACTTACCTTAATGGAGGTGATGGCTCCGGCATTTGGTGGGAGTCTACCTGCATTTCAAGAAGTCCTCGACCAAACAGATATTTTTTTTCAGAAGGAGACATTTGTACTCTGTGAGCAGAAGTTTGAAACAAAAAAAAACTTGTATGGAAAAATATAGCTTTTTCTTTTAAACTTTTCAAAGTAAATATGTCATATAAAAACTGCAGATAAAAAGTTAACTTGTCCAGTAAAACATATGTGAGACATTTATTGTTTTAGTAATAAGGTAAGTTTGATTCATAAAGCACCGTCTAAAAATGAAATATAAAATGACGAAAATATAGCTTATTAATTTTAGGGAATCGTGTTGAAATTGGCATTGAAATTGATGAATTGATGAAAAAAACATGGAAGCGAAGGAAAACAGCCTTATACTTTATTCTTTAAATTATGGTCAAAGTTTTATAGATTAAAATAGAAATCTCATTGTATTGTATGAAAAGAAAATAATAACTCTTCGAAATTACGTTAATAACAGTTAAACTCAGTTTTTTATTTGACCTGAGATTTGAACCACTTCTTCTGTAGACTTTATAAATAATCAATATGTAAGTTCTATAGGTGTTTTTGTTAAGGATTTTCAAAATAGACGATATTTTTCAATATATAGGGTAAGATTCCTTAAGGTTCGTACCCCCTAAGGAAAAAGCCTGCAAATTGCAGGTTTTACTACATGAAGGACAAAATTTTTGTTTTACTCTCAACTTCTATTAAAATTGCAGCCATTTATTACAAAACGTTCAAAACGCATGCACTTTGTCGAATGAAATAAACAAATCTTAAAGTAATAACATCGGTACGATTAAGGAAACCGGTATCTTAACTCGTACCACCAATGTCCTAAGTCGTACCTTGGAGCAAATGAAGCAAAAACACCTTACATTACTATTCTTTGAGTAAACTATTCAGTCCTGAGTAAACCCTCGGTAAATCCTTCCGGTTTTCCAGATTCATTATGCTTATTTAGTTCTAGAAAGTGACGTCGCAGTGTCGGTTTAGGAATGTTATACTTTCGTTGAAGCTCATATCACCATTGCGTAATTTTCGTAACGCCTCATCTTATAACCTTATCTTCTAGTTTCCAAGTATTATCGGATCGTTTTGCCATGTTTATGGTCTCACACTAAAAATTGGAAAAAGCGCATTTCACATCTTTAGATGTGCAAGGGATCCTTAAGGAGTAATTAGTACGATTTAAGCCTTTTTATGTGGTACGACTTAAGCAACGGCAAGTGTAAAATATTATATAAGTATCATAAAAGAATGAATTGAACCAGAGCGTCGTTACTGCATAAAAGCAGCTATTCAAATAGCACAGAATGATACCGTAGAAATAACAACATGTTGTGAATAATATTATTGCTCAATGTCTTACAAAATATGAATGAAAACTATAAGAAAACCACTGAAAAATTATTTTCCTTCGAGATTAAATTGTAACGCATCGAAACTCCGTTCTAAATAATGTAATCTACATAGCCGATGTTTGAGACGTTAAGCCCATATTTTGTTTGTAAATCACTCTGAACGTATTTGAAGTTTTTTATGTGTATCTAATTGTTTATTGGCCATTTTTTGAAAAATGAGGTAATTAATTCTATCTTACGATTTTGACTGCTTTCAAATTATTTCTATTATAAGATTGCGTACTTGCTTTTAAGTTTTATTGCAGTCAATTTACTTGAAAGACAAAAGGAATAAAACATTGACATTACTATTGTTTTAGCTACTTTTCATAAACGTTTTCCCAGACAATGAAATGAGCACAGAATTTGTTTTTTCAATCCAAACAAAACAATCCAGACGAAATCAGGTAGTCTGAAACATAAAATTACGTTGTCGAACTGACATTTGCCTTTCTGTGATAAACGGTCACTGCAGTGACTAATCCGTGGTAATTCTTCCATCACAATTTTTTTTCTGGCAATTTTGCTTTCTGAATATTGAATGAAGGCCTCTCGTAGTAAAAATCCAATTCCCTGTACGAGTGTTTCCCCGTCATGGTCATCATATCGAGACTGGAAAAATAATGCAGCGACCCTCGTGTAGAATTAATCTGTCTGAAAACGTATCTAAAATTGAAGAAGTGTGCGTAGGGAGGTAATTGTTATTGATCTATCGCGCTGCTCTCGACCGACATTTTTGCGCTCTTTTAGTCATAATTTGGGCTCGAAATCAGGGCAAGGCCGAAGGGGAGGAATTTCATTCTCAATGCACGATATGCGAAAACAGGGCGAAATAGCACCCCCACTGATTGAAGGTCTGTACAGAAAAACTGTTGTTTCAGAATTTCCTCCATACTGTTTGGTGAGCTGTGTGCAGAATGCACAACATGCCACGTTGATTTTACAGTCAACCATATTTTTTCTGAATGTCCCATTTTTACCCTCCGAGCGATTAGCTTTAGGTTTGATCTTTTAGCTTTTAGGTTAGAAAATTTTGCTTTTAAAGCAAATGAACCGATCTTTATTGTATTTAATTATATCTCTCAAATCTTAAAAATACTTTATCTATGGTTGTTTAAGAAAATATACATATAAATATCAACTATCTGCTTTTGAAATGAACTAACAGAACGGGAAAAGACTTCTCCGCCGCTAGGAAGGTTAATCATCATAGATTCTACTTTTTTCGGACAGCATCTCCAAATATTTGCGATTTGTTGAGATAATATCCCCATCCTAACATTTTTATTTTCTTGAAAGCAATTGGATTTTACCCTTTTATTTAACGCTCCCACATGTTATATAGTGCATCTTAACCTTAGTTTTTTATAAAAGTTAACCATTACTTTAAGTCGACGTGTTTCACTTTTTATAACCTTTTAGATCTACCATTTGCCTGTAACTACAGTATTATGATTGGTGTACTGTCCTACCGCAACTAGAAAAACCCTAATCAGGGTTGCCTCAAGTACACGAGTCGAAGAAAGGGTAAAAAAGTAGGTATAAAATAAACCGCAGCATTTTGTAAACTAACCGCACTTCGTTAGGTGAGGAATTCGTTTTCGACCGAAGTACAAAGCGAAATGAGACTTGCTCGGGTTCTATTTGCGCCAAATCAAATAAAGCCCTTTCTTTCACCCCCAAAATGCAGTGAAATATCCCGTTCCCATAACGACTGCCACCATCAAGTCTGGTGTCTGGAGTTTTTCTTGTGGCGGTACGACAGTAGCATGACCTTTAGCATCTGGCCTTTGCGTCATAAAATCCAAACTCACTCAATTGCCCCTACTTCAGATGTATACGCTGCCTCGCAAATTTTGTTGTTTGATACTCCGTATGTATACCAATTTTAGTTGTCCGATTTGCTATTTTTTTTTTCTTCTCTTAAATTAAGGGCAAATCCCAACAACTGCCAGTGGTGCCAAAGCTGGAGTGTGAAGGGAAAAAATGTTTTAATAGACTAGAGAAATAAACTCATATATTTTAAAAATTTGTTAAAATATTATTTTAGTTTCAATAAAACCGCTATATAATCTGAGATATAACTGGAGTTCAGAAATTCTCACCGGAATATTATTAGGTCATATTTGCAGGTAAAACATGCATATTTCTAAGTAAAGTTTGTTCGACATTTAGAAAGCTGATATTATCGAATTTAAAAAAAAAATAAGTTGGTTGGGGAGTATTCCATATTGTTGCCTTGCCCGGTTAGTAAAGTTACTTCATTCCCCTTTTGTCCTTAACATCTTATAGCTGAAGGGAGTTAATAGCTTCTTTTCAAACTGTCTTATGCCACATAAAGCATATTTTCTGAGTCAAATTGCATTTAACTTTGTTTCTAAGCTCCTCAGAACCCTCCTTAACTTACCGGAAATTAATGTTTCGCTTGATGATTGCGAACGTAACGTTGAGAAATCTGTCGTACCTGTAAATACACTTGTTCGAGAAGGGAGAAAACAAAATCGAGTATGGCGCTCTAATTTGCCACTTTCAATTAGAAGATGTGGAAATTGCACATACACATCTTAAAATATTAATGACGAGCTATGTAACCCGAGTTACATAAAAACTGGCTTAGTCTTTTTCCTAATATGAGAGAAAATAGCAAATCGGATAACCAAAGCCAAACGGAGGGAATCTGAAAAAAATGAGCAATGGGCTTTTGATTGTATTTAGAATAGGATTATTATGAAACGAACCATAGGATTGTTATGAATCAACCATAGAATTATTATGAAATGAACCATGGAGGCAATTTAAATTATTTTTTCCCACTATGAGAAAAAAGATGCATTTTGTACTAGTATTTTGGAAACCTTCGGAAAAAGACATTCATTGGGTAAAAAAGTCGTCTCCTTAGAATTGTAAAGTATCGTATAAAATGGAGTATACATTTCGCGATCAAATTTTTATGTATTGAAAAAGTTTATGTAACCTTATTATATCAATTTGGAGGATATATTTAAATAAATTAAGTTGTAAGATTAAAATATGAAAGTTCTTTTTTTTTAAATTTGAGATAAAATCCATATCCATTATAATAAGAAACCAAAAACGGTGCAGTGGAAATAATGTACTCCTGAAAATATTTGAAAAAGGACCAAGACTTTGAAATACTAACCTTATGTAACTTTAGAGTTAACAAATTTTCAGCCCAGTGACTTTACCGAGGAAAAATAAACTGGACATTTATATTCAATTATTTTCACTTATTTTTTAGTATTTGCTATTGAATATATTTTTAAGTCCACTGGTTATGGCCATAAGAAAATTGCAACAGAGTTCTAAAAGTAAATCGTAATAAACATCAGAAAAATTAAGGACCTCAAAATTTGTAATTTATTCTTGAAAATAATTTTGTTCTTGAAATCTGGTTAAAAATATTTCCCTTATTCAAAAAACAGTTGCTTTGTAATTTTAATTTGTTTAATATACACTGCTCACAAAAATTAGGAGATATTTCAAAATGCAGATGAAGCGATAAAAAAAAAGCAGTTGATTTTTTTAACTTAACAAAAAAATCAGGGTTGCATCTTGTCGTTTGCTTTTCTGATGTTCTTGTTTAATCAGAAAGAAAAGAAAAATATTTCAAAATGAAGATGAAGTGATAAAAAAGGAGCATTTGATTTTTTTTTAGTAAGCGAGAAAATCAGGATTACATCTTATGTTTTTTTGATGTTCTTGTTTAATGAAAAAGAAAAGAAAAAAAAATGCTTCTTCATTTTTTATCGCTTCATATTCGTTTGAAATATGAAATTTTCGTTAGTAGTGTATGAAAGATGAATATTAATTTTTGAATAGAAGAAAATAAGGATATAAATTTTAAATATGATAGATTTAATAATTCTACTCACTTATGGATGGCTGTTAGCAATTCTATCACACATGTTATTTCAGCGAGTTTAAAGTTGTTTAAAACAGTTTCGAGTTTCCCTCGAAAGTCATCAGTCGGAGAAGCCATTCTTTTCGAGTACAACGGTAAATCGTGAGATCATCATCACAACAACTGCAAATTAAGATTGAAAAGAGAAAGATTGTGATCTGGGAAGAAAGCTCTAAGTGAGAAAAGAATCTCCAAAACTTGAAGAGATCTTGGATCTCAGTTACGATGACGTCATAAATAGAGAACGTGAGTTGGCTTCTTCGACTTTAAGTAGAGATCTGGTTGCCAAATTTAAATTGCTTGTATTTGGAAAGGATCTAAAAAATACAGCAGGCTTTCTAAAATAGGTTATTTTCTTGCGTTTGGGAAAGAAAATATAAAACTAATAAGTGGAATTAAGACGATTTAAAATAATGTTGTCATGAATTAAAAACAACGCTAATTTTTAATGTAATTTGAATTTAAATAAAAGTATTTATATTATTAAGTATTTCAAATAAGGATCAGAATTTTTGAGGGTATTTCAAATTTTGGATGACATGAAGTTTTTTCTTTACCCCAATATTAAATATGGTTCTGATAATAAATTTTAATATTCACATTATTTATCTGACCATCAATGTTATTCAATAAGATAAGGAGTTTTATGTGGAAGAAAAGAGACGATTATGTTAGCAAACGATTTTTTTGGAATAATCCTGTAATACTTTAAATTAAATTTAAGTAAAAGTATATATATTTTCTACATAAGGATGATAATTGTTTTTTCGGATGTTTCTAATTTGAGATGATGCATTTTTTTGTTTGTTTAAAGCAATATTAAAAATGGTTCTGATAATAATTTTTAATAATTTCATTATTTATAAGATTTTCAATGCTATTAAGTAAAAAATGTGTTTTTTTGTGGAAGCAAAGACAGGATTAAGTAAGCAAATTATTTTTTTTGGAATAATTCTTTTTGTCTTTTTTCCAGCCCTAATTGGCAACAAAAATATTACATTTATTTTACAATTAAATTAAGTTAACTTGAATTTTAGGAAAAGAATTGAACTTTTTTATGTTTAGGAAAGTTAAATCTTAGAATGAGAATTTTTTCCATCTTTTATTTTGCAAGATTATTTCTGTGCAACTTATAAAAAAGAATAATAACAGAAACAAGGTAACATTTTCTAAAAATCATTGTATAATTACTCTTATATTTTATTTTTTCATGTGAGTCAAGAATATGTCATATCTGTTTTAGTTTTATAAATCATATCTGATATAATTATAACCATGTGAATATTTCACGATTATACGTAACTATTTTTGTTCTTATTTAGTTCAATATCCAATTACGAACGTATGGTAAAAATAATAAGAATTGTGAAATCCTGAAATTTGAAATTTTAATCACACGAAAATCTAGCAAAAATAGTAATCAAAGTTTGTTTTATGTAATTTTAATTAGAATTGCTTTGAATTTAAAAATAAATTTTAACTCTTAAAGTTCTAGCCGCTTTCGAAATTAAGGTCCTTGACTCATAGTTCCGGCAAGGACGTATTAGCTATTAAATTGCTTGCAATTCGTAAAATAAATATACTTAGTATTAATAAGACATGTAATTTTGAAAAGTAGTATTTTTTTTACTGAAAAAAGTTCTTAAAGTTTGCAATAGTTTAAAAACTTCGGTTCATGGCATATTATTTTAGGCAAGAATGTAATACAATTCATAACATTTGCAAATTAAGGATATGTAGTATTAAATGCTTAAAACATGTTAAGTCAAACTAATTTTTTGGAAAACTTAAATACTTTAAGAGTAAGTTCTGGTTATTTATCAATTTTAACATTATTTTCTAATTGTTTGAGGAATAAATGGAAATTAATCTCTTAGGGAAGAATTTCTTAAGTAAAAGAGTGGTTTAATGTTTTTTTATTACAGTTTATTATTTGATCATCGGTATCTGTGAACTCATTTTTCTGAATTTTCCTCCACCAGGTTTTAACATTTATTTTTTTTTCATTAAAAATAATTTTAATTTGAAGAAAAACTAAACGTATATATATAAAGAAAGACAGAGTTATATAAATGTATGGAACTTTATTTATGAACGCCTACTTCACGAATTTATTTAAATGGAATCGAAGTCTTGTATGATCTGGTCAATCTAAGAAAAATGTAGTGTACCTCAATTCAGGTTGACCACATTGCAGTGGTTGGACACATTTTATGAATCGATATACAAAGTGATGAAAATTAAACATGAAGTAGTCGTATTAAAAATAAAAAATAAAATCTCAAATTAATTTAACTGGACATTAAATATGATTCTATTTCAAAATTTTTCGAAAATGTTCTCCTAATATAAGAACTTCGAGCATCCTATATTTGCAATTTAAGATGAATCATTTTGTAAATTTTTATCATGTTTTCACTAATAAATTCCAAAGGATTAGATGGCAAAATGGAAATGAAAGTTGTATATTTAAATTAAAATATTTTGGAAATAATTTATTAGTATTTTTTTTAATTTTTCGTTCCGAGATAATTTTTGAAATTTAGATTGATAAAAGATTTCATTAATAAAACATACTATTTGTTCAGGAAGACTAACGTGAAATATAACACGATGTTTACTTCAAAAGTAATATCATTAGTGATAAGAAAGGGCAATTAATAGCGCAAAACACTGAAATGAATACTTATTGGGATTTTCCAATTGGATCTTGTGTGTCCATTTGCTTGATATCCATCTAGCTACTTTGCTACTTATAAATGCTAAAATTAATTCGCAAAATAGTTAAATACCATGGATCGAAAAATTTTGAAAACAAAAAAGTAAGAATGTTTCGTTTAAATTAACCCTCGTTAATTCTTCAAAATAATATGACGAAAAAAGCATATGGCCGCCCTTCTAGGAGGACGCCATTTTATTTTGTCTTGACCAAATTGGATCGGCAATTTTTCTAGTCCATCTCCTGATGGCAATTTTACTTAATTTTTAAGCGGATTGAAATGAATTTTGGAATGAATATTTTTTTGAACAAGGGGATAACATTGCTAAAACTCCCTAAACCTCGTATCTCTCGGAGATATAATTCAAGTCTAGTCAAAATAATATAACTAGAGAAACAAATATCTTGACTAATAATTCTTTGCATATAAATCTGCATTTATTTTATTGCTGATTGCAAGTTTTTAAGCACACATGTAAACGATCAAAATAAGTTTTTAAGTCAATCTAAAGTTCATAAAGAATTCAGGTGAAGAGGGTTCAAAGTCACTTTATTAGAGAGCATTGAGAACAATGTACAATCTTTTCTACAAACATTCGTGGTATGACTAATTAACTAAAAGAGATTCAACATCAACTTAGTACAAAATTTCTCGTCAATTTATAATAGAAACGCTCACAAGACCGAATATTTCTTTCAAATTTAATCACTTTCGTGCAGCTAAAGAGTTGGCAAAGTAATTAAGGAATTTGACATTTCCTACCGAATGGTTTCCCGAATAATCAGCTGAAAAGCACTTTTGAGATCCTGTTTCATGACCTTGCGTGTTACCGTTTTAAAAGTATATCTTCTTTCGTGGAGGTGAAATTTTTCGTTTCAATCAAGCTATACTCGCATGTTATGGATCGTCCGTTTTGCAATGCAAATTAAATCTTATTGTTAAAATTCTGTTACCCTAACTCTAAACACAATCGAAAGGATGTCAATAATAATATTAATAATAAAGAATGATTATATTAAAATGCTTCACTGAGTAGAAATCAATGTCTTTACGTGCAAAGAACGAATTAACATATTACGTGATGGAAACTGAATCGAAAAATCTGAAATTTTTGTTCTACTTTTCGGATATAATGAGTCATTCTCATTATTTTTTGCTGAACGAGGCAAAAATAGAGAGAGAATTTAAGGAATGTTTTGAGAGCAAGAGTTTTCTCGCTTTTTGTGTTGTACGATATTTGATTTTTTTTAATCATGAAGATATTCTGAGTTCTACTCATTTATAATTTTGTCTAATATGTTCAAATTTATTATAATGTTTGTTTAAAAACTTGCACGGCACTGAAAAGTTCTTTTAGGCTTATACTTAACACTTTCGAATCTTTTCAGTAACATTTGATTTATCTGATTCAGTGCATAAAAATGTTAGAAGTTTTTATGAATTACCTGTTTTTAAATTGATGTGATTGTTAAAAATTGCAATTTTTATGCTTTCTGTTTTATTATTCATGAAGACAATATTAAAATAGAAAGCAAACGTAGTTTATTCATCGCTTCTTATGAATGCATGCGAGAAGGCTTTAGCTTATCATATTTAAAAAATGGTTTCTACGGAAACAATAAATGTTGAAGTAAAATGCTTAGAAACTCTCTCTAAGCATCGAAGTTATCTTTAAATAGAACATACGTACCTTCATTTCTAGAACTAATAAAAATAATAACCACTCTGCCTAAAACAATTATTCAATCAACCTGATATGTACCTACAATCTTGTAATTTCTAAGTTTAAATTATAAAAGTGCAAAAAGCGCAGAGAGGGTTTAGTTTCGTTTAGTGATATTTACTTCCCGTTTTGAAGCAACACGATGGCTATTTTGGGACGGACCTCATAATATTGAACCGCTGTCATGTGACAAGAACGACACCTGATCTGGCACAACCCTCTCCAAACTTCCACGCCATACCAGCGGGAGGACGTTTGCCCCCTGAGTATGATTTAGCATGCAACAGGCCCGCATAAACGACGGATCTTCAGTGGAATCGGGTTTCTAACCGCGGCCCTAAAAGCAGAGAGGGAAACTTGTACAGTTGCTCTATTTTTCCTTTGGTAATGATAAGTCTCTTTAGTAAAAAATATATTTAAAGTATTTGCATGAACAGCAATTTCAAAGCAGACTTAATATGAAATCGCAAAGGAGTTACTCCCACTCTACCCTAGCATTCGGGGTAATCTGAATGATAGTCGGAGAGTGGAGTTGGAATGTCCATCACCGACCTCTGCCCAACCCCTCCGTAGAAAGTATGTCCGTCATCGGATTGAAGGTAACAGACTTTATATGAAATCCATTCGTTCCAGTTCGTATCAAATGTTATTAAAATTAAATAAATTAGATTGAATTTTAATTAAATACCTTATTCATAACTATTTTAATCACTTACTGTTACCACAATTATATCTAAATATATATGGTATGAAATAATATATTATTTTAATTAATTTAACTCACTCCTGTGGCAGTCATTCGCAATAACCGGCTTATTTTCTATCAACTTTTTGTCTGTACTGATTTCTTTTTTTAAACATGTTCATAATAAAACATGTGAGGGTTTGCTTAACCTGCCTCGCTTTACCTGGTAGAAGGAAAAGGGAGATTTCCGAGACGCTCTCCGTTTCTAAAGCTGGGCATTCATCTGTACTCCATTCCATTCCATTTGTCCCAAGACTGGTTTTTCCCCCCACCCATTCAAGACGAAAAATGAGGCACGTCATTCACGGAGGATCCAAAGTGCGCTACCACCGCTCTTCGATCCCCCTATTTCTTCTCCCCCACACGGCGGATTTCCGATTTTCTAGCCTCGTCGCGAGGTTCCAATTTAGGCAGATCCTTTGATGTGCCGCTATCATCGCATCGAGGCACCAAATTGGAATCGGCGCATGAAGTGTTGGATTTTGAGTTCGTTGGAATTCCAGTTTTGTCATTCCGCTATACCAATTTCCATCGGTTTCTAAAACTGATGATTGCTTTTTCCTTCCCGTGTTCCAAAAATTCCATTTTGGAAGAGATGTGAATGGCCTGCTGAAAGGCAACAAAGAACGTCCTGGCTCGCTCGCCGCATCGAATACGTTAAGACGATGCACAAAACACTTTGCGCTTAACATCGAAGGGTTTCTGTGCTGCATATAGTTCAAAAAATAAATTTTCACTTTGCCTATATTATTCGAAATCGAATTTTTAAAAGCTTAGAAATTCTATGAATTAATTCATTTGTCAGACATTAATATTCAAATTATTTTTAGCAGCGAGTTAAGATCCTCATTATTTAATTAAAAAAGTAAAATAGGATTTCTCTTTAAAGCAATAATTAGAAGAAATTTTCTTAAAAAAAAAGAACCTACAACACTCTAACTCTTTTTCTGAGAATAATCATCATATGTCCCTTCCGTAGCATAGATCCGACTGTTCTCCGAAACAGTCTTCTTTTAAAGGAAGAGGGAACATCTGGCTTTTCTCATAGCGTTCATTCCCGAATTATTATTTCTGGATAGTTAAAAGCATTAATCACGCGATTTTTTTCTTTTTAAACTTCATGAGTGGATCTAATCTTAGTACTTTTCGCAAAGCTTTGATGAAAAATATAGCAAAAAACATTTACACCTCATTGATCCATATGCAGAGGAGTAAAGTCTTGAAATTCATTCTAAATAGTTTTTTGTACATTTAAATTCCATTTAATGCAGCTCTTAATTAAAGTTTAACTTTGTGAATTATGCTGGTTAAAGATAAACAACCGTGGATATTTCTTATCCAAGGATTTTGGTAAAAGGTGGCAAATCAGTTTTGTGATGCTCCTTGCAGTTGTTAGGTGCAAAACTTCCTAAGGAAATAAATTTAATTTACAAACTACTTTTGGTTATATCTTGATAGAGTTAGAACGATATTTATGAAATAAACGCTATGTATTACAATTCTAGCAATATTCATGAATTTTATTCTACGGCAATAAAATGGAAATTTATCAGACCCTCAGTATATAACAGGCCTTACTGGTTCAAGATGCTTATATGTAGTGTCATTTCAATGAAGAAAAATTTGGCTTTCTTATCGGAAGCCAAACGGACATATCCGCATAAGAGACTGAATAATTTAATAATAGTAATTTATTAACATCTGAAAAATCTGTATTTAAATTTAATGAATATGAGCACATTTTATTATGAGAAATTAATATTTATTCATTATATATTTTTGTAATGGATTCGCAATATAAATTGTCTCCTTTTAAGGATTTGTGCTTTTAAATATTTCTCATTCAAATATGATCTAAACATAAGTTTCTATAAAAAGATTTTCTAAAGTCTTTCTGAGTGTTTGAAAAATTTGAATGTCAGAAAAAGAATTAAATATAGCTTACACGAAGCTGCAATATGTATATAATAATTTCTTTACTTTAATAAATCTGTATACAACCATGGACTACCTTTAATTAAATAATCGCAGAAGTACCTGCAGAGAATTTGCTTCAAAGAAGACGAAATATTGTCTTTTACTGAACTTCTCATGTAATTCTCAGGTATATGAATAAATTAAGATAAAATTTAATTTTAAAAAGTCTCCTTTACCACACAATTATTTATTTTCAAACAAGACGAATGTATATTTTATTTCTTATTATTATTCATTTTTAGATGACTTCATACATCTTTTAAATAGAAATACTAATTATCTGCATCGATGATATATAAATTTAATATTTTAATCTTTTATGCTTATACCTATTTATGTGAGTATTAATTATTTTAAGCAGTGTATTTTTAATCAGCGAAAAGCATCAATGAACAGGGCATGTATCTTCGCTCCCGTAATTTAAATTTTATATTTCTGAATAAGAGAAAGGCCTTAAATCAAGCACGAGCCCCGTGTTCTATAGAGAATTCATATAATATATTTGCATGTCAGAAGCAGCACATTCGGAGGTCGTGGCTGTTAGTCACAATAGCTGTATGTTCAAATTATGCTCCTTCCTGCCACTATATTAAATTATTGCATTTCTGAAGCATTTGGCGTCATTGATACGTTTCCTCTCAGAAATCGATATTAATGCTTATGCTTATTAATTAATAATAAATATCCATTTTTTCTATCATAAAACTACACAATATCGTTTAAACTATGTGTAATAAGAAATTTAAATTTCATTAGAAATCATATTAATGTTTATAACACACATAAAAAGAGAACACTTTTCACTTGGACTCGTTTATGATTGACTTGAATTTATTTTGTGAAAGTTAGTTTAACTTTTTCTTTTGACTAATGACAAAGTAGATTGAAACATATATATGGTTTAACATATATAGTATTCAAATGTGGGTTCTAGAAGTACTCGAATATTTTCTAAATTTTAAAAGTTTATATTCAATTAAATATACTTTAACAGTCACGAGGGGCATCGTTTATATTAGGATTCTACATAAAATTCAAATTTCAACCATAAAATGCAGTTGGATTCAGTGATATTATAAAACCCAACACTAAATATATTCAAATATTTATTTTAGTTTATCAAATGATATTTTCTTCTATTCTTCTAATATCGACTAATCAATAAAATATTTAATCGAATTTCTACTTTTTAAAACAGAAATTCTATTATTTTATATTTATTTTTTACGTTCTGTATACATATTGTATATTTTATGCAAGACGTATTTTAGTAGAATTTTTAGTTTTAACATTAGTCATTATCTTTTATTCTATACATATTATTGCTGGCATGACAAATAAACGTGCATATAAAAATGTGTAATGAACTTTATAAAATATTACTGTTTTATTAATTTAAAACTCTTTAAAGGGCTTGAATGAAAATTTTTTTCGCTGCTTAGAAAATAGTTTCAATATAAACGTATTTCAAGATTTAATTTAAAATACAATTCAAGGTATATAATTACTTTAAATGAAATAAATGCGATACATTTCTTGTACCTTATGTGTTGAAAATAAATCACAATGAAAGGAGATAAAATATTTCATATTGTCACACAAAGAATAGAGGGTGACAGAGATATTAATTTCTTTTGATGATAAAATTACTTATAAATATATTTTATTACAGAGTATTATAATTAATTGACTTCTTTTACTTATGAATGAAAACCAAAAAATTTCGGAAAGAAAAAAATGATAACTTCCATAAATGGAAATAAAAAGTAATAAATATAACCTACCTTGAACGTTCGTAATACTTTTTTGTCCTACCGCCGTGACATTGTGGTCACAGTTGCCATGCCAATCGATTACTTTCTTTTTTCAATGCACTAACCCATGTTTCAATGTCGACACAAGGCCGACTCGTTACAAGCGCCGGTATTTTTCAGACCATAGTTCGAATAACACTAGAAAGTAAGGGTTTGAATAAAGGCATTCTTACGTGCGAAATAATATCGGAAATAACTTCGTTTCGTAATAGGTGGGGAGAAACTAATGATTTGAATATGACACGAGGGAAAAGAGAAATGTATTTGCATTAGGAGTTGAAAATTTTTTTATTCATGGTATTCAGAATACGACGAAAGTTTAGTATGCGTTTTTGCATAAGTAAACTATGATTCGTTTTTTGTTATTCTTTTTCTAACATGCACAGAATGCACTTAAATAATGACTGAATTTTTGAAATAGGTAAAAGTCATACTGAAACTAACGCATGTTGTTTAAAATGCAATAATTTTGTGTTTATGAAACAATTGCACTCTTTGGCTCTAAAAAGAAAGGCAAAATGCACAAGCAATTGTCTGGCAATGCCGAAGGAGCTAGTGTGAAAGTTTTACGGTCACTTTAAGGAAAGAAAATACTTATTTGTGACTTACGAGAAACGAAGTTAATATAAAATTTAAATTACGAAGAAAAGACGATGGTGAGAAGAAACACGATATGTTCGCTGACAATACAAACCTTTTCGTACGCATAATAAATCTACTGCCTTATTTAATTTGAAATTCTAATACAATTTCATTTCACAGAAGACATACAATATAGATTGACACTCTTCAAATGAATTTTAGTAAATCTACGATCACTTTTTGTGACCAAATTTTCTTAACCAAGTTTCACCAGAAAACTAATTTAGAGCAGGAAATATTTTACTAAATATCAGAGTCGATTGGGAAAATTGAAATACATAGATGAATAGCATAATTGTGTTTCATATAAACAAATGAACGTACACACATCTTCGACTTTCATGTGAATTTTTTTTTTGTACTTTTGGATTAAAACTCCCAAAGTAATGAAATAAAATGCAGGGAAATTAACTTTTGTATTAATTTTAATAGTAAAATACTAAATTTATTTCTGACTAATAAAATGATCGTGACAACGTGGAATTATGAAAATTGTATAATCGGATGAAATCCTTAGTTTATTTATGTTCTGCCATATTTACCTTTTAATGTCTTAACAAACTTCACTACTTACATAGAAGCAATACTACGCTTATTTTATTTCAGAAATTCCAAGCAATCTGCATTGCGAATTAGTTGTGATGAAACGTATTTAAACGAATTTAAAAATTAAATGAACTTTTAATTTTCAAACTTTTGTAATGAATATGAATGAACATTTTTTTTGGAATACGTTTTATTATGAAAGACGTTTCACGTTGATTGAGATACATAAAATGACATGTGCCCTTTGTAATAGAACTTAAAATTTAATCCCAACTCGGAACTAGAACAGGCAAAATCATTCAAACTCTCTTTTGTAGACTTAACAGGAAATCACTTGTTTTCTACATCTATTATAAAACTTACGATATCAATGAGACCAAAGTTGCATTGCAAATACATTTCTGGTTTCATTCATAATATGTGCAAAAAAATACTATATTTTTCTAAAATTTACGTAAATATAAGGCTGAATATATACACATTGTCTATGATAAATATATGTTTATTACCTATATATATATATATCTTATATGATAGTTAAAGAGAGTCCTTCATAAATTTCTTTCTTTTTTCAACACATATTTTAGTGATGTATGTTGAAGTACTATTTGCTTAATAAAATGGATATTTCAGACGTATGTTAAGGAGTTCTCATCTTTTGTTCAATACCTGCATATTAATTAAAAATCGAAAAAATGAAATCAACAAAAAATTTGATAAATAAATAAAATCCTGTTAATTTTAAATTTATATTCTACGTTAACTTCATACTTCCTGCTAATTAGTTTTGTTCCTCTAAAACATTAAGGAAACAAATCATAACATCTGCTTCAAATATATTCCTAATTTTAAGCAACGGCTTACGGTGAGAGAAATCAAACTTTCAACGATTCAAAGACTATTCTTAAATAAAAAAAATCGCCTCAAAACCCTATCGATTAGTGCCATGTCTTTTATGTCAATCACTACACTATGTATGTGCGTTTCCACAGTTCATTGAATGACAATTGCTATTATTAAAAGGACGAAACGGAGAGAGAAAAAATTGTATCATTTGTCCGTAAATGAAGCGAATCTGTACTTGTGGCCTGTGAAGTGTTGCAGGCGCAAAGAAACAGCGCGGACCCAGGGCTACGCCCGAATGTCGAACAGCCCCAGCGTGTCTGACGGCAGCTAAAGTAACCATGGGAAACCAATCCTTTTCAGGGTCCTAACAATCGGCCCGCTGATCGATTGCCACGTATTTTGAGTAAAGATTATTGTTTAGAGACTTCTGTGGGTTAGCGTGGGAAGTATAAAAAGATGAAAAAAGAAATTCCGTGGTGAAGAGAACCTTTGTGTTATAATAACTGGTTTGATGATGAAGTAATGACTCTTAGTTTGCAGGCCATTGGACTCCTGCTGGTCTTAGTACTTTGCCGGTGCAGACGTTATAGCTCTCCTAGAAATAAAACATTTGGTTCGGTTTAATTTGTTTAAAACCTTATTTAAAATAATACTGTCTTATTTTTATTTTTTATTTAATTTATCAAATTTTAAATTTTCAGGTATTCTAAATTTTCATTTATCGATAGCAGCTATTATGAAAGATTGCGATTAAATGTTGTAACTTACACTGTAGCACGAATAGGGAGAAAATTGTTGTAATAATAAAACAGTAAGTTTATTTCTACAATAGTTTTTGAGTTGTTAAGGCAAAACTTGCTGAGGAAATACTTGCTAAGGGATTAAAAAGCACTAACGAATAAACATATTTATACAAAAATAATTTATGCTACTTTTTTTTGTTATTTGAAGCAATCATTATAATGCCATTGAATGAATTGAGTTTGTACTAAGCCTGAAAATTTGTTTTACCCCGATTCGAAAGTGTTCAAAATGCTACAAATATATAAATATAGTTTTAAGAAAACATGCTCATAAAAAATTTGCGGGTGAAATTCAGAAGAATACTAGTTGATAATTTTCCTTTTGGAAATATAGCTCCTTAAAATTCCGAAAATATTTTTTTTTATTACTTCATTTCCAAAACCGACTTTTTAGCTCCCTGAAATTGCTGAAATTTATTTCTTTAGAAATTAGGAGGAAATTAATATTATTTGATTTGAATTATCACATTTTCTTCTTTTTAGATTTTATTATATCCGTTTCCTTATCAAAGTAGCAATGCTTAATTGTGTTATAAAAAATTAATTTCTCAATCATTTATTTTTCAGTAAAATTGAATAACTAAAATTTTTCAGACTTTAACATGGGATTTTGTACTTCTATTGATTATATTGTTCTTTTTATTAAGGTATCCGACTGTGTTCGGAGACATTTTTTTTGAAAAATAACTTATATATATTTTTAATGTTATTTTTCAACTGCATATGCTTTAAAATTATGAAAATATTGCAAAAGTAAACTTTCAAAATAATATTTTTTTAAAAAACTGAGAAATTTGAAGAAAAATGACTAAAATATTTGCCTCACGCTAACAGCCATAGACAAAATAATATTCTAAATATACATAAATCCTTGTAGGAGAACATTTTTATGACAGTTATCTGTGTTATGCTCTAAAATCTTTCTTGTACTTCAAAATAGTTTTGAGATATTTTTTTTGAAAAATAACTTATATATATTTTTAATGTTATTTTTCAACTGCATATGCTTTAAAACTATGAAAATATTGCAAAAGTAAACTTTCAAAATAATATTTTTTTAAAAAACTGAGAAATTTGAAGAAAAATGACTAAAATATTTGCCTCACGCTAACAGCCATAGACAAAATAATATTCTAAATATACATAAATCCTTGTAGGAGAACATTTTTATGACAGTTATCTGTGTTATGCTCTAAAATATTTCTTGTACTTCAAAATAGTTTTGAGATATAGCTGAACATAGTTACTAAACTGGTAATTTTTCATAAAAAATGCTTTTAGTTTATATTTAAACACTTAAAAATATTGCTTGATTTTAAAATTGACCTTAATTTTTAGAGGAAAACATCAAGCATATTACAGAAAACAATCTCAGAAAATTTCATATCAATACTTGAATTACGTTTTGAGAAATCATTGTTACGGTCAACAGTTTTCCTCAAAAATATCATTTCTCAGAAAACGCATTTAAAGTTTTCATGCAACTTAAAATAATGCTTACAGTTCGGTAATAAAACAGCTGTAACTCCATTTGTAATTCACGTAGAGTAAAAAGTAAAATAGTTTTAGAAAGCTGATTAAACAGGCTACAAAATTAAGTCATAAAAAAAGTTTTTGATAATTTCATCAAAAACGACGATTTTAAACCAGTCGGATACCTTAAATGCATACACAAAAATTCTATAATATTTTTATAAATCAGCTGTATCTTTTTTATTTAGCATTATTATGTATGCCGTTATAAAAATGGAGAGCTATCAAATTTGAATAGATTTGTATTCCTAAAGATGAAGTTTTCTAAATCATCTGATCACGTAAAGCATCGTACATTGTTCCTGAAATATAAACATTTAAGAAATAATTGTTTGTGAAAAAGAATTTAACGATACAATTCTTTAAACTTTGACTATTTTATTTATTCAAACTCTTGAATGTTCATAGTATAAAAAAACTATTATACTACAAACATTGAATTCGTATTGCGTTACATATTCTTGAAAAGAAAAACTCGTAAGCTTCTCTGGTGAACCTCTTATGACGTCTACAAGGAAAATGGATTGCGTCACTTCAGCAAAGAACGAAGCTTGCGTGTACTCAGAGAATAAAAGTATGATGGAAGAATTTCTCTGCCCTACATCTGCGAGAAAGAATTTCGGAGTCATATTTTTATAAAAATCATCTGTTAAACAAAATCTTCAATAGACGTAGGCAACTACCTAAATGCTAAGTAGATGATGAAAAATGTTATGAATGAATATTATAAAAAATTGGTTTAGTTTGAGAGAAAATATATTTTTTCATAGCTACATTTGAATATAAAGAAAAGTTTCGTAATAATTTCTAAAGGAGTCGAATAAATAAATGTATAGGCACAATTGTGCCAATATATTCAGTTTCATAGGCAGTTATACAATCGAGAAAAAGCTACAAAATAAAAAAATAGGCATATAGCTATTTTCATAAAATATTTAAGACAGACCTTAATGCTGCACTTTTTCAAAAATATTTTTTTGCATTATAAGAGATCTATTGTGCAACATACTGGAGCTGTTTTATTTTTGTATAGCCAATTTTACTCACTTAAGTACAGCTTTTAATGATGAACTCATAGTTCATAAAAAGATACTTGGTTCCAGATTCTATAACTCCGTACAATTGCTAGATTTTCTTTTTATGAAAGTTTTCTGAATTGTTATGTAAGGATTAGCTTTGTACTCTTAATCTGCTATTTAAATAGGAATAGGTTGTATATAAATCAGCGCTATGGTACTGAAAATGATATTATATAGACATAATTGAGTATGCTGTTAGTACCTGTGTCATCACTAGTAATTTCGAGGGAAAGCGCATTTGTAGACATAGATTCAGCCTAAGAATTCGCTAGGAGAAGTTTTTCAGATTCTGATAATATTTTTATTTCCTGATTCTCTTCTTTCTTTCAAACCAACTACAACACGCAATTTTTCCGAATTTCATTACTAGATGCAACGACCAAAATTTTCTTGATAAGGAAGAATAACGCTACGGAGCTTTATTTTATCGAATTATTAGATTAATTACTTAGCCACCGAATGTAATTTTGAAAAAATATGTTTATGGTGATGATTTCTCATCTGTAGAAGAATCTAGAATTCACATAAACTTGAATGCATATTTCTATTATATCTATTAAACTTCTTTACTTTCAAGACTCACCCAAGAATACTGTAGACGGAGAACTGGAAAAAATAAAAATGAAAACCTGCGAGTCTGATAACAATCAAAGTATAGCGATAAAAGAGAGAAATTCCCGCTTATATGTAAAGCAATATTTAGTCTATTTTACTGATTCAGTATTCTAAAGGTGCTTACGATGAAATCCAGCCCAAACGAGAAAGATTAAATAGTCGAAACAGTTAAGAAAATCAAAGCGGATTGAATTTAAACTTTTAACAGCTAGACTAGCAAACGGATTTATCACGCATATACACATTAGTATTACCTATATGATAAGTTTTAGACATCATATTGAACCACTTTCTTGAATGTGTACGTCTTTCTTTTACTTTCCCCAGCATTTGAGTTGTTGCGTAGCGTATTTATTTAACGTAGATAATTATACAGGGTTCCCACTTATATCCGGGGGGGGGGGGGGGGGGGGGGGGGACGTTGACAGCTTAGGCCATGAAGTTGGTGTCTAGGCATAGTAGAAAGGCTAAACGCTACTCGATGAGACAACTTACAACGCCATCTATCGGAAAATTTTGGAATTAGAAGTCCTATCTCAAAAACGGTACAAGATACGGGGAAAATGTCAATCACAAAATTTTAGAGCGTCTCCGATTTAGTACGAAAAGACACCTTGAGTGCAATAATGCTAAGAATAAAACGTGTAAAATGCGCATTTGTTTGCTCGCATTTTCGGAAATTTTGACGTCATATGACACGAATAAAAG
Organism: Araneus ventricosus; assembly: GCA_013235015.1. Taxonomy (NCBI): domain Eukaryota; kingdom Metazoa; phylum Arthropoda; class Arachnida; order Araneae; family Araneidae; genus Araneus; species Araneus ventricosus. The sequence continues at coordinate 135,594 of BGPR01000086.1, read as the reverse complement.
GATAAAATGTTATTTTTCGGGCAAAAATGACCCCTTTATACTTTTTCTTGAGGAAATAACTCAAACAGCAGGTGTAGTACCTTTCCGCCAACATTGCAGGACATATTACTGTTGCTGTGTTTGCTCACCAACTATATGCTAAAACGTGTGCAAAGTGAAATTTAAGCAAGGACTCAAATCTGCATTGTAGATAACGGAGAGTACTTTGGACACCGAAAATAAAGGTACATTGTGATAACTAATTGATTTTTCTCGTTTTAACTCATTTAGAGACGTCATAGTTTCGGAAATCGAGAGCAAACAAATGTGCACTTTAAACGTTCATATCTTCGTGTTAATGCGTACAAGGTATATTTTTGTACTAAATCGAAGGCGCTCTACAATTTTGTAATTGAATTTTTCCCGTATCTTGTACTGTTTTCTAGATAGGACTTCTGATTCCAAAATTTGCCGATAGATGGCGTTATGACGTTGTAAGTTGTCTCATCGAGTAGCGCATAGTCTTTTTACTATACATAGACACCAACTTTATGGCCTAAGCTGTCACCGTTTAGAAGTTAAGGGGGGGGGGGGACACGGATATAAGTGGGAACCCTGTATGTAGAAGCAATTACGTCATGGGGAACAATCTCCAAAACCCTTATTTTGATATGCAGCTATTTTAACAAACCCTTAATAAAGATAATGCTCCACTTTTCCAGAATTCATTATTGCGCAGTAAGCAATCTATTCTGCAAACGATTGGAACTGGTTCAGTTTGTGTGCACTTAGATATAGTTTGCACTAGTAAATCCAATACAAAAAAAGTAATTGATTTTGTCATTTCTAATTGAGCTCAATTAAAAGGTTTCTTTAAAAAAGTCGATCGTTTAAACGAAATTGTTGATCACCTCAGACTATGCATTTAAAATATATTTAAACAATCATTCAACTCAATTATCCATTCTTCATTTTAAATACTTAACTGTTTAACATGTGTTCAACTTTAGCTCTTTTGATTTTTTTAAAAATCGGTTTAATAGATAAAGATTTATTATGAACTTATTGCAAATTTCAAATGTATTTGAAGCGAATTTTCTTTGTCGGAATTACTGATCAAACCATATAGGACACACCATGGAAAAATTTGTGTAATAATAAAGATATTTCCTTGCGGAAGATTTTTTAAATTTTCGATTTTAGATGAAGGTCCTTTCTGACATCCTATTACTAATTAATGAGTATCCTTATGATCCGATGGCGACACGGGCAGATCGACATATTTAATAGCTCCAAAAGTTTCTTTTAAACCACTTCACTGGAATAGAGAAGAAATTTTATTTTCCACCAACCACGGCCCATTTCCAATATACTTTCATCGTTTCAGGTTGGCACCCTCACCATTTTGCAGTTGTGGCGAAATTGGTACCCTATTGCACTATGCTACATCATGCATATTTACTTTATCATGGCATATGTAGCTTCCTGCCATACAATTTCAAGATCAATGGTTTAAGAATGTATACAATAACCAACTTTCGCGGAAAAAGATTAAATTAATAATCAAACATATTCATAAATATGAATTCCTTTTTAAAACAGATTCTTAGTGTCAGACTTAACAACTAATTGTTTTAGTGTGTTTTGAATAAGACTGATACAGTGAAACATCTTGAATAGATAGAACTGCTTTTATGTTACATGTTTTTGTTTTGAAAGTTTTTAAGTTTTTTTATTATTAATATTCATTTTTTATTGATATTTCTAATTTTTAATTCTGTACATTTCTGGAAATTTTAAATAGTTTTGTAATTTTTATTTTTCAATAAACTGGTTTGGGCGTTTGGTTGTGGGGGCGTCGGCTCTGGTGTTCGTGCTTTATCCACCTTTTGCCTATTTCAAACCGATGATGCGACTCTAGTACTCATATGCATCTGGGCTTCAAGGTGGCGTTAGATCAGATGAAAAGAAAGACGCCTGGCCTGACATACTAACGTGACGGCATGTGACCAAAATCCTATTTAAACTGTACTAGGAACATATATGCTTCATTTGATAAAAGCGAGATATAACTTCAGATCGTCTCATAACGTTGTCACCAGGTTACCACGGAGCCTCTACTGAGAAAAGCACTGAAAAAGAGTTGTGGCAATTTGAAACCTTATTTTTTACAGCACTTCCGTACTTTTTTAGACGCATTCCTGCTGCACGTATCACTTTTCCTCTTCGAATAAGATTTATTTAGAATAAAAAAAGAGCTGATTATTAAAGAATATTTTCTCTGATTCAGAGAAATCGAAATTCAAAGTGTTAGAATAAAAAAATGAACAAAGATGCATCTCGATTAATAGAAAAATCGTGGGTTTTTTTTTTTTTTTGCCTTAGATGACTTTTCGGTTCCATAACATTTAAGCTGTGTCACGTGGGGTATAAATTCCAGTGAAAACTATATTTGATTTAAACATTTCTGTTGAATTTGTATATGCACATTGCAAGAACTGAAATCAATTAGAGACTATTATTTGATTTTGAATGGTTCTACACATGTTTTAATCAAACTCTCGAAATATTTGAAGTTTGCTAAATAAAATACTAAAGAAACGTATACCAAGAAACTGACATCATAACAATACGTCTATGATTTCGTTTTCGTAATTTTTATAAAGCAGAAAATTCAAACTACTGCGAATACTTATTTTTCATTCCTAAAATTCTCTTAGCGATGCAAGAGTTTAACAGATAGATATATTCAAATTGCTGCATATCCACCGAAGCGAAAGAAAACAGATTTTAGCAAAGTATATTAGAAGGCAGATCACGTAACTATTTGGCAGTGTTTGCACTATTCATGCAGATTTTGAAAGCGTCTATTGATTAGATTGCTTTGAGTCGTTTAGATGGATGAAAAGAACTACGGAATATCTCTTTGGTAAACATAAATATCTTTTTTTTCTGCCAAAGAACATAATTTTCTTCAAAAACTGAAAAAATGTACTATGTTGAATAAATATATTTATTGATTTCTCTTTCTTAAAAAAAGTATTTTCATTTTGCATTCTACCACAGATTGTGTAGCTTAATAAACTTTAGGATATTTAAATAATCATAAAATTGCAATAGTGATCTGCGAGTTGTGTTTTTTCTGCAGAAAGAACGACTGAAGTAATATTTGCTGTATTCAGAGGATAAATAACTACAAAAAAAGGAGTTTTCATAGAATAATTGTTAGCATTTTTGATAAGATTTATCAAATAAATGTATCGTTTTGAAGTTGAATTGCAACGGAATGAGTAATTTGGAAACATCTAATGATGAGTTTGACGCCTGAGTTGTCATTCCATTGTCCAAGTATTCGCATAGAGAATTACATTTAAGCCAAAACTGGGCTGTTTCTATATTTTAATTGCTATAATAATGTAATCCTTGAAATTTAATGCTTATAAGAAAGAGTTTCAAAACGTTGGAAAATTTCTTATTGCCTGAAACTAAAATGAAGTCAGTCTTCTACGTTTATTTGCAAGTTCAGACTCTTGTTTTGGAAAAAAATTAAATAAATGCATGGTATATACGAAAAAATGAAGTAAATGTCTTCTATTAAATCAGTTAGAATGCAAAAGAGTACGATGGCAAAAATTTAATAAGAAATTTTTCTTAAAGAATAACTTAGTTATTTTGTCTTATGTGTGTCAAGTTTTCTTTCAGAAATTCAATTCTTCTTTAGAAATAAGGAATGTACAAAACAAGGATCTATTATATGCCGTTCTTCATTCATTCTGATCAAATGCGACTTACTATATAAAGGCAGTGCATTTTAGTCAAAACATCAATAGGATTTTGCTTTTGAATTGACGCACAAATATATTATCGAATATAGAAATGGAAAATATTTTGTTCTGCACACGAGGTTTGATTTCGATTTTCCTGATGCAAGATACTGAAATAGAGTCAGCCTCATCATATGAGAAGTAATCAAGTCGGAAACATAGATTGATATAGAATTTCGACACGTTTTTAGTGTTGGAGTGTTGATTGGAAAGAAAAAAATATCTGTATCAGAAAAGTTAATCTTTTGAGTCTACAAATAAATTGTTATGCTTACAGTCAAATATTGCAATTAGAATATGCTTACTTATCATTACTTTCCCCCTCTTTCGTTTCAAAAATTAAAATTTTGAATAAAAGTATTAAATAAACTAATGCGGATTATTAAAAATCATGTTATAAACCTATTAAACGCATTTCAAGTTTTTGGAAATGATGCAACTTACTTTTATTTTTCTTATATTACATAACTTGAATTTTTCACAAAGTGACTTTGAATTGTATGTCGAAATGAACCAATTCATTTAAATACTATACCATTGCCAGTATATAATTCATCTCTTAACCTTAGATTTGCATTTAATAAATATATAATTTTGGTGTTCAGAGCAAGTGTATGAGTACTGAGTTTTACCACATTTCTTTTTGAGTTTAAGTTACAGTTTTAAATATATTGTGGTTATTAAAAGTTCCGATGCCTAGAAATTTTTTTATCAGTTTGATTATTTATAAAACTAATTTTGCTTTAAAAATTCAATCAACTTAGATATTTTTTCAAAAAAATCATATATTATTTTAATAGAAAAGTACAATCTAAATATCGGCATTGTAGGAAATTCTGTGCTTGATTTAGAAACGTGAGAAACAGGTGTGATTTTGAGTTTTGATATTATTAGAAGTACGAGTCTCTCTGGCTATTAAAATACATTTTTTGTCAACAATACAAACACAGCATTTCTCGGAAGCTTCTGTGCGTTGTTTAATAAGAAGAAATGCTGTACTACTAAATACTGTCAGAAATCCAGATTTAACGAAATGTTAATTGAGTACATCTTTTTTCATTAGTTAACAATTTAATTCTTTCTTTATTCTGCCAATGCCATCATTAACAATTTCGATATTTTTGGATATCATGCAGGCAACTATTATGTATACTAATTCATTATTTTGTTTCCCTAGTATTATATAGTTTTCTTATAATGGGAATTTTTAATTTACTACTCTATCGTGATATTAGAATCTTGGAATAAAATATGCATCATTTAGAGTAAATAAACGTTAAATTTAAATCTAGTGTAATTGTATAAAATAAGAAAATATCCTTAACTAGCAAATTTTGAATTTTGATAAGAGGTATTCAACTATGCATAAAAAATATCTTGCTTTTGCAACAATTCATAAAACAGGGACATACTTCACATATTCCTCTTTGCATCAACCAAAACCCTGTAACTTTGAGGCCAAATTGGCTGTTTTTCTGCGTTAATTATAGTGTTTTCTTTCCTTTTTTGAGGTAATTGATTCAAGTTTTTAGATTGTAGAAAAATGAATTTCATCGTTGACACACCAGTCCACGTTAGTCTAGTTCCCCAGAAGAATATTAACCCCATATTTTCATACATATGAATGTTGTTAGATCACAAATATGTTATATGAATTTTATGTAGTATTCTGTATCACAAACTTCTAAAATTTCAGTTTCAAGAAAATGTTTTAAATGTATTGAACCTTTTAATTTCAATATCATTGCTAAAAATACATGAGCTCTACGAAGCGTTTAATATAAATGAAGTGGAAACTAGAATTTGGCTATGCAAATTTTGAAAAAGCAAAATGGATGTATAGATTTTCAGGTTTCAAACAGTAACTGTTTGCTATATTTTACATTATCCGAAGGTGAATGAGCCTTTAGAAATGTTTATGCATGAAAAATAGTTAGACATATAGATTATTGAGGTTCGGATAAATAAGGCACTTTTAATGTAAGCGCTACGATTATGTTTTTTTAAATTTCTTCCGAAAAGAAGTCAAAATCTCCGTCCAGCATGACACTGTTGTCGTTCCAGGAAGAACAACCCTTTCAAAATCGATGAAATCACAGCACGTTTTAAAATCGATCAGTCTTTTGAAAATCATCGTATTTTAAAAGCGTGTTCTTTTTGTATTGCCATCATTAATATTCACATATAGGGTATTTTCAAAAAGCAGTTAATAAGCTTGCGTGCATATGCAAATGGATTGCATATTGAGTTAGTTCAGTTCAATCGATGTTGTTGTGTTTTGAGCGCACTGGTAGGTTCCTAAGTGTGTTGTAATTCTATTTGGAAGATGTTTCTCAGATGTTTGTGTATATTTTAAAAGAACTTCGTATTACTTAGTTTAAGCGCCAAAAAAAATTATCTGACATATTGCATGCCATAATAATTCCATAATTCTTTCAGGTTTGTGGCACGCATTACGTACCCCCATTCTCTTAAAATTTGGCTGTATATTTATTGTACTAACATTTCAAATAATATTGCCAGGTACTACTAAATAACTGTTGTTTTCTGATTTCAGCGAAATGATTTTAACTAGATGGTTTTAGTTTTCTTGTTTCGGAAATTGCATGCGGCTTTTATTAATCAGAAAAAGGGGCTTAATTGATAGAAATTAGGAGCAAATTATTTTCAGCGCAATAATTCACTGCAGTCTAATGTTTGGTAAAGGAATGTTTCGCGACTTGTTTTTTATTAATTTTTCCAGAATAAATTATTACCATTTGCATTAGCTTTCAAAATTTGAGTGCATTAAACGGTATTTACGGAAGTCTTTCGAGTGAAGTAATCTACCGAATGATTCTACACTTTTATCACTAGCTAAATATCAGAGCAAACTGAAGTTAGTAGAAAACTATTTCCATGGAAACATCATTTACCTTTCTCTCAACAGAGTAATTAATTTTTTTCCCGAACGCCGTTCCCCTGTAGAATTGGAATTGGAGGTAAATCCTACCATAGAAATATCCTTCAGATCTCTGACTGTTGCTTCTTGTGTTGCGTGCAATTGTTTGAGAAGAGAAAAACTCACTGAGTGTCGAATAATGACTGATGGAAATAATTACGCTTTGAGTTAATTATGATACTTGAAAATATATTACAAATTTACTTCTATTTGATTTACGAGCCTGATATCGATAACTGAATTGAAACGTAGGTTATACGGGAAAAGTTATGATTTATTTTATGATAAATTCTCACAGGGAAGAAGCATTTGATTTTTTCACAATGAATTCAGATTTCTAAAATAATACAGTTTTTACTAACTTGTAAATGATGGGTCATTTAGTGGAGTTGAACAATTTCTATTTAACTGTGTTGTTATGAATTATTATATTTTCTTTTGATTAGAAATGAATTACCATCTTACTCTATAATGGAAAGATTTTAATAATCTAAATATTCAGTTTTGCTAATAATATGTGAAGGAGCACATATTGCAAACTTTCTGTTTAAAGCATTGGAACTCAAGTTACTTTTTTTTAACTCAATTATATTTTTTCAGTCGTGTTGCATTTATAATATAATAATCAAGATGCTACACCCTTCAAGCTAAATTGTTATGCTGTCATCGTAAGCAGAATATTATGAGTTGCAGGATAAAATAAAATAACCCGAAAGCAACGTTTGCTATTATCGTCTAAAATGGAAGGAAAAACGTGGGCGATAAAATTTGCAATGAAATGGGCTAGACACATTTAACACGACTTCAGAATCTAAGAACTCAATCCGATTTATATGCAATCTATATATCTTCAAAATACGATATCAAAACAATTGTAATGAGTAAGTTTTTCTGAAATATTTTTCTGATATATTCTTTTTAAAGATATCCATTCGAAATTATATAGATAGTTTCGAATGTATCAGGAATTAGTCTTTTCGTAATCGCGGAAGACTTCTTCCGCAGGAGTATAAGCCAATTATTTGGTAAAAGAAAAATAAAATATTTAAAAAATCACACGAAAAAAATTTTGATTCTTTTATGTCCAAAAATATAAACGAAATTTCACATTTACAATATAACAAGTTTATAAATTATTTTGCATTAATAATTTCTTATATTACATATCTTCTTTAAAAAATCTACATTTAATTTTTTTCCTGCCTTGCTAAAACTATGTTTCTGAAAAGTAAAAAAAAAGCCTAATTTGTTATTTTTGGTAGATATATGCTGCTGATTATATTTATATTTTTTACAATTTTTCAAGATGATCAATAAAATAACATTCAGTTCTAAATCCATTTTGATTTAGTATTGTTGTCCTGAATTTTCTAAACGCTAGTATGTCCCCCTTTTCCCAAAAAAGACATCCAAAAGAGTTTATTTTCATATATTTATTTACTTCACTCTCATTTTATGTTAAATTTTATGTTAAATCTGATATACAAATATTTTTTAAAAAAATCCTTTGATATTAGAACGTAAGAAAATACTTTTGGTTTTCATTTTATTTCGTGAATTACAATATTTCCTCAAAATGTGCTTAAGTTTATTTCTTTTCGCCGCAGTATGCCCCCATCGTCATTTATTAATAAAAATTGGTGTGAATAGTGATGTCTAAGCATTGTAATAGAAGTTCAAAAATGTATCTACCATGAGCCAAATTAAAATCATAATTCAAACTTATTTTCCTTTGATTAGAAATGAATTATTATCTAACTCTACATTCGCTTGAAAACTCATTTCTGTTTAAGGGAAATATTTTTTAGAAAAAAAATCTTGAAAAATGAAATGAAGGTCAATATCATGGCTGTTTTAAAATTAGAATTGATTCAGACTGGACAACAGTATAAAACACATCTCAAGAGCATGGAAATTTACACAGAAGAAAGAAACTGCAAAAGAGTACGTTTTGTTGGCTAATTGCAAAAATTATATATGTAATAGATACTTGCTCGAATAACTATCTTAAGATGTATTTCGGATAATCCAAATGAGCCCCATTTGAAATGGATATCTCGTTATTTTACTAGGCCATATTTTGTTTGAACCTCTACTCATTCTTGAATTCATTTTGATTTTAAAAGAAATTTGCTATCGTAATCGGTAGAGAATTTTCATACGCGAAAGATTTTTAAAATGATTTTCATTATAGCTTTGTCTATTAAGTGTTTATCATTTGAAAATAAAAAGCTGTAGCAAATGAATTCAAAATGGAAAAAAAAAACAACTTTTCGAAATATATTGAATGTTTATAGATCACTGGCATTTCATTGCATGGAATGACAGAAAAATATATGACTGTATAATGCAAAAATGTTTCGTCAAAATTTACATTAGAAAAGATAAATTGCCAAATAACTGCAAATTACAGAAGAGTAAAAAGCATATATGAATTATTATATGACAAAATCGTTATAAAATTGTCATATCGTAGCACAAGTAGTCTAAAATTAGCATCACAGAATTTGGAAACAAAGCAGTATTTTCCATTTTGATGGTTTTTAAACGCTTTTACTAAGTTCGAAATGTTTCATATTTGTATGTATGTATGTAAGGTTGGAGTTTTGTGATCGATTTTTCATTCACTTCTTAATGCACTAGAGTTCTGAAATTTTGTATATTTATTGGGTCTTGATGAGAATGCAATATTTTAATAATTTTAGAGCTCTCAATTATCAATTTTTAAAACAATTTGCAAAATTGCGGTTGCATTCGGTAGGTTTCAGTGGCGCCATCTATAGTATTTTTGAGAACTAAAATACTTGACACAATAATTTAAATGTTTCAATAAAAATAAGTATATCCTATTATAGATATTTTAAAAGAAATTATTGCTGGAATTAAATAAAGCATAGGGTCCATTACGTACATCCTATCAGACATTTTTCAATAAAATAATTGTTTTAGTTAATTGATATATAAAATATTTATAATACTGAATTATGACATAAATTAAAGACTAAAAACTATAAAATAATAAATATAAAAACACGCTTTTACCAATGCATTAATAAAGAAAATAATAATTTTTCTCAAAAATCTGGAGGTCAAAACAAAAATCGTAAAAGTGTGAGGCGCTGAAAACAATAGGAGAAAGATATAAAACCACAATGATTATCATAAGGAACGAAATGTTATTAAACATTCATCATATAAAATATATTATAAATGTGATTACAATTCTAATTTACTTACAGCTTTTCTACCTGCGCCTCACACTTTTACGATTTTTGTTTTGATTTCCAGATTTTTTGAGAAAAATTATTATTTTCTTTTTTAATGCACTGGTAAAAACGTTTTTTTAAAGTATTTTTTTATATTTATTTGTTATCTAGAGATAGACGTGCATTTTATCATCAGCTGTTACGTTTCGGCTTAACGTGAAAGAATTAGAGATGAAGGTGTTTCATTCACACAGAATGCGGATTGAGAAATCGTAAATGTTATGCAGACAAAATTATTAATTTTATCAACTAAATTTGATCTGAAATATATTCATACCATGGTTTCTTACTTATGTAGTTCGTCCACCGTAATAATTTAAATTATATTTAAAGAAAAATCATATTTAATTAAAATCATATTTTCATAAAATACGTACTCAAGTAGAAAAAGTACCCAGGTAGCGTAATTCATTTTAAATCACTCTTTCTAGAGGTGAAGCCTTCCTTTAGTTTTTAATATTGGCAGTCACCGGGGTCTAGTGTTGTATCGTAATTATTATCATTAACCCTTTCAAGTTCACTACAAGTTTCGTTTTAAAAATTACTAAATTTATTTCAAAAATGAGTATTAGACATGTAGCTGATCATAAATTTGTAGAGGAAAAAGAAATTAGCATTTTTTATCTTCAAGAATTTTGTGGTTTCACAGTGAAACCAATGAACGGTAACGGGCTGTTTTTCAACCAATAAGTTATCATCGAAAGGTAATTTTAATTATGTATTTAATTTATAAGTATACATGAGTATTCAAGATATTCAACTTTCATAAAATTCAACATTACTTTTAAAGATTCAATTTTAAAAAATAACAATTTATACAACCTCATCATTTTGTTTCTCTTGGAGATCAAAAGCAATTTAGTTCTTGCAATGCCGATATCTGTGTGAATACTAACGGGATTGAACTGGAATTTTTATATAAGTTGGCCTATATATCTGGCACTTAAGTTATGAAAGAAAAATTACGCTACGTTTCGCCCATGCGCAGTAAAAAACTGTTTAATGTGTGGTTTCACTGCGAAACCAATGAACGCGAAAGGGTTAGATTATAATAAAAATTTTCTTGAATCAGAGAAATCCCTACATAAATCGAAAACTGACCAATATTCTGTTTATCTGATATTAAATCATTGGGAGATGAGGCCACCTTCGTAAGAATGAGAGAGAAAGTCCTTAAGAAATTTTTTTAAGCATTATTAAAAAACCTTAATATTAACACACATATTAATATGCAGAATTGCAAAAACGAATGCAATTACAAAAGAAGAAATGATTTTATTAAATGTTATTTCAACAGAACAATGCAAAACATGTATAGAAACCAATAATACATGATCTAGAAATTATCTAAACAAAATTAATAATGAACTTAGCTTCTGAAAACAATTTTAATCTATGTAAATAATTTGCAAAACTATTGTAGGTAGAAGAATCAAAATAAATCAGACATTAGGGGAGTTTTTTTGTTGCATAACGGGTTTTAATATTAACTTTCAATCTATTGAATATTAAAATCGTTATTATTTCAGAAAGTAATTCTACTTATATTTTAACTGTACAATATGCAATTAATTCCATTTTGCATTATTAAAGGATTCATGATGATAAATTTAGATAAGAAAATCTCAGAATCAAAATATAGTTAGTGCTAATTAATTTTAAAATGTCATTATCTTTACAGTTTTTCATTAAATATTTAAGAGAATTTAATTATATTTCATATTATTTATTGGGTTTATTTTTTTATTTTTTAAAAATCTATATCTTTGTTTTTCCAGATATGAATCCAATCATTAACTTTCCAATACTAATTTGGGCATGGAATTTGAAAATGCTTCAGCTTTGAAATGCGAAATAAGCAGCAAAAACTTGTAAAAATAAAGAAAATATAATAAATTTGAATTCAAATAATGCTTTGACGTACGATAAATAAAAAAAAATATCCTAAGGATTTTCGCTAAAATTTTGATTCAAATTTTTGAATATAATTATTTTTTAGTGGTAAGTCTTGCAAATTTTATTAAAAAATTACCATTTCTCGGATTGTTACTGAACGCCTTCTAATCTAGAAGCTTTCCTTGGTGGAAGTTATCGATTGTTCATGTATTTGTTTGATTGCTTGAAATTTCTTTTCAGCTTAGAAAATCATTTTGTATATTAATTTAATTTGCACTATAATTAAAAAGTTATGGATTTCGATGTCATTCTTTCCTTAATAACATACATACGGATTATAAATGTACAGTAGAGTTGTAAATACGATTTATTTTCATTCTTTTACTTCTACAAAATGAAATATGCTTTTTTACTTAAAATAAAAAGAAAAGTCATACATAAATTAACAAAAAACATTCAAAAGGAATCTAATTTGATAATGCAGTGGTTTTTAATTAGCTCTGATAGTAAGTATGCTTTTATAAGACTGGGGGAGGAATTTATTCCATGACAAACTTCAGAAAAAATAGTTTAAATAAATTTAATAATATATTATGTGATTTGTTTTCTCTTCAAAATTTTTATCAATGAAGTGTTAGATTATTAAATCAGTGTATATGTGCCATTTATTTTCTTGTTATCATAATTAAGGAAAATTCCAATAGGAAAAATTTCTTTTTATTATTGAAGAAAACTTTGCAACAATTAAATTGTATATGTGCCATTTGTCTTCTTGTTATCATAATTAATAAAAATTCCGACAGGAAAAATTTATTTTTATTATTTAAGGATACTTTGCAATATCTATTCACATCAAATCTTTTTTTTAATTGTCTGAAAACACTAAATTTGCTGCGTGATAGTTTTCAACAGAACACTAGAATATATGTTCTAATTTTCATATTTGGGCAAGAGATATAGGAAAACAACTTGAATTTGCTGAAGTAACTTTACACATTACATCAAAAATAAAAGTTGACTTTTGAAACGATTTGTTTCAAGAAATTAATTTTTGTGGGGGCATTATTTAATTTCAGATTTATAAGATTAACTGCAAATATTAATTAATTGCATTTTAATAAATAGAATTTTTTTGAAATACCAATTGACATTTTATGAGAAAGTTAATATGAGGATTTCAGAGAGAAAGAATTTTCGACTTTTTATCACAAGAAATTCAGTGCGTGTCAAAAGTTTAAGCACAACAATAATTTCAAAAGATGAAACTTCAAATATCCACTTTATTTCAACATGTCCTTTATAAGTGTATGCAATTTTAAAATTATCACATTATTAACTTTAAAACTTTATTTTTAATCAGAAGTTTTGAGAATGAAACGAAAATTGCTGTGTCAAAAGTTTAAGCACAAAACCGCTTTTATGCAAATTAATGAAATCTTACAAGCAGTTGAGCACATATATGATATCTAGGTATATAAGGAGAACTGATTGTATGTTTAACATTAATTCAAAATGGCTAGGTCTAAAGAATTTTCATATTAGGAAGCATAAAAATTTGGTGTGTGGGAGCAAAACAGAAGTCCATTTCTCTGAAATTATAGCTGGTTCAAAGTGGTAAAATGTGGGATTTATCAAAGATTAGCTTGTGGCAAAAACTTAAAATGAAAAACTCTTTTTGGAAGGCCACGAATGACCAGCTCTCGCGATGACATGCACATCAGAATCTTGGCTTCAACTAGAGATTTTACTCTTTCTCGAATTAAAATTATCATTGGAGGATAAATATCGAAAAACTTATTCATAGAAGAATTTATATTCGGGGTATATGAAACATCGCAAGATGCCTCTATCACCTGGCTTAACACCACATCATAAAGAAGCTTGATTGCAGTAGGCCGAACAGCACGTATCATTTGGTGATGTGTGGCTTATTGTTATATTCAGCGATGGAAAAAAATGGAATTTCGACGGGCCTGATGGGACTGTATGCTATTGGCATGATCTTCGAAAAGAATTAAGAAGCATATTTAGATGATAACATGGTGGTGGATTTCTGATGGTATGGGCAGCGGTTTTTTTCAATAGTCAGACATCCCTAGCCTTATTCAGGGTTGAAAACTACCAAGAGACACTTGCCAGTCATTTGGTTTCCTTTGTTGAAATTTTTGGTGGAGGAGATTTGACTTTTCAACATGGCAACTCTTCAATACATGCCTCCAAATCAACATCATGTGGCTTAGCTCCAACATGAGGTCGGTTTTGAGTGGTCTAGCCCTAAGCCATGATTCGAACTTCATAGAAAACATGTGGGGTAAATTCACAAGTTCAGTTTATCAAAATGGTAAGAAGTATTCTTCAGTTGAAGTATTGAAATTGGCCATTGAGAATGCTTGGTTTGGACTACAGCCGTAATTAAAACAAAACTTAAAGTTATCGATGAAAAACCTTGTATTTCACGTAATTCAATAAAAAGGAACAATAATCAAGTATTAACATTTTATTTTTACTCGACTGTAAAAAATAAATTTATCATCTGCTTAAACTCTTAACACACCTATTTTTGTATTTTTGGCAAATTCGATGGTTGAAAATAAAAGCATTATTGTATGAAGTAAAATTTCAATTCTATATTTTTTCACATATATGGACACTGATTTAAAATAGAATACATATTTTAAAGTTTTATTGTAAAATTATTATTGTGCTTAAACTTTTGATACACCCTGTAGCAATATTCTTTTACTAATGCAATACTTGTGGATTTTGGTATTATTGTAATCAACAGCGTTTCCTTTAAGATTATTGTCAATTTTTTAAAAAAATTATTTTAAATTTATATTTTAGTTTTCTTTATATTTCAATAAATACTAGAATTTAATAACATTTTTCTATAAATATATGTTTTTTTTTTTCATTTTCATCAGACCGTGTTCTGAAGCAATTAATTATTCATCATTGAAAAAATATAGTTCTATTCAATTGAAAAAGAAGCTTTTTGAATGTGCCCTAAAACGATTGTTTGAAATGTAGCTGAAAAATAATCCATAAATTACTAAGGTCCACTGCATTAATTAAATTAAAAGAACATTCTAGAAGAGCTAAAATCCATAATCAAATTTCTAGAAAAAAAAGCAACTGCTATATTTGTTGAACGAGCAAATTTAAAGCCTTTGGCTATGATAAGCTTAATTATTTAAAATAATCCCTGCTTCATTGGAAGGTATTCCTCTAATTTCTGTTGGAATAATGGCAGTATGTGATAGAAACTGGAAAACATTATCGCCGCGAAACCAACTCTGCAGAAATCATCGCATGGAATTCTTTCGATTGTAAGATCTCTATCGTCAACAAATCTGGTTGCCATGCTGCGTTGTTGCGCGAAACCTATCCATTTGATTAGAATTTGTGCTTATAGGGATCAGGCGATTAGGACAGAAGTAAAACTACTTACAGTCACTTTAGAGTGCACGGATAGTGAAACGCGTGCCTGGTTTTTCATGTGATGATGTTTATTCTAAAAATGAACAGTTTTTCCGCGTCCATTACGATAAATCACGTGATGATTTATTGGTTTTTGGTGACTTCCTAATGTCATTACTGCAGATTTTTCTCTGCAAAGCGATAATTGTTTTAGTTGATGAAGGCCTAAAACGATCTGTGAAAATATTCTTCTAAATAAACAACGTGCACAGCATTGTAATTTTAATTTACTTGACTATTTGAACTCCTATGATGTTATATCGATATCGATTGATTTACTTAAGGGTATTTTACATTTATAACTTTTTTAAAGTTATTGATAGAAAAACGCCTAAAATTGAAATAATGTGCAATGTGAACATTTTTGAAAACACAAATCTTAATTTAGAGCTACAGGATATCATCGAAAAATTAGAATTCAACATTATTTTTTATTGTTATTCCAATTATTAATTAATTACTCAAATAAAAATACTAGCAGACTTTATTGAATTAGTTTCATCGAGCCTCTAAAAATTAGAGTCTCGGGAAAAGCTTTTTAATATTATAACCTCAATAATTAATTGGTTATATTTAGTTTTATATTTAATGAGAAAAATTATGAGTTAAAATGCAGAAAAGCTGAAAAATGTTTTTAATGCAGCCAAATAAAATTTTATTGAGCTTTCCTGCTAAGTACTATTTTTAGATACTGAATTTTAGCTGCTATTCTCAAAGTTTTAAGTTAAAAATAATGATAAGATATTCAGTCTTTTTGCTAATCATTTATGCACATCATGTTAATTCTAAGAAACTAAAATTAAGACAAATTTTGATTGGTGATAAGAGCAATAATAATATGAGTTAGATTTCATGCTATAAAACGTAGAGACTATACCTTCACTTTGTTAGACTACACTATTTTTTAAATATCTTGATACTATATTTTATTAGTTAAATTGTTCATCTGTGTGATTTCGATTAGAATTAATAAAATAGCAAAGAGGATAAATTGTAAATAATTTTTTTGAAGAAGTATTTTGCTTCAAAGTAGTGTTCTAACATCTTGAGAGAAACAAATGAAAACTTAGTGTCGAAGTTTTCGTATTTATTTTTAAATGTTTAATTCAATACATATAGAGAAGATTTTATGTCCAATTTACTAATTTCGCATTCTTCTAAAACTTCTATTGCACAATGTTCAACAGGGAAATATTTGCATTCTAAACGAATAGAGGTAGTATCTGTAAAAACCCTGCTATTGATAATTTCAGCAATATATTCTTAAAGTAGAAATTTTAACAATTATTTGATATTAATTTTTTAGGCTGTAAAAATGTACAAATAAATCATAATAAGAATCAATATTTTTAGAAAATTCAGGTGAATTGCTGTAACAAGAATTTGAAAGTCCAAGAAGACAAAGAGGAAGGGAAAATACATTTTTGGCACTTGATAACATTTAAACTGCCTATCCAATTCAAAAGAGAGCATGGATGTAATTATATACAAATATATATTATACCTACATATTTAGAGGGATTCATGTACAAAAAGGTACCTGTATGAGTTAGAATGCACAATATCACTAGGTGAACCTTTGCCTGAAGATTGATAGCATTTGAAGTTTCATAAACCTAAAGGAACATATTACTATATTAACTACAAAAACAATTACTTCTTGTAGTTAATATCGTATGAATTAATGGCAAGAATCCATGGGTTAAAAATATTTCATTGCATTGCTAAGATTAGCTGAATAGTAATCCAGTCGTCTTTCAATTTATTTAAAGTTATTTCAATGATAATGTTGCTAATTTTATGATGTACTGATTCAAAAAGCATGGGATTTTGTTTTGAAGCTTTTTATTCTTTGGATGTCATTTCCAATCATTAAAATGAAAAAAGTAATGGAGAGTACTGCAATGGAATGTACAGCAACTGTTGCAAGCTCATATAATCGTTCAAACCTTAAAAGAAATTGGAAAACTTTTCTGAGTTACATGCTTTTAATAATTCTCAAGAAGTTGTCAAATAACCGAACTAAAATAATTCTTTGTTGTTACATAAGAATATAAAAAGATTATATCCTAAGTAAGATTTTAATGCTAAACTATTTTTAAGTTAAAATTTTCAAATTTACTTTGGTTTGTTTATTAGTCATAAAACTGCGATTCACACACCCTTTATTGACTGAACAAATAATACTCAAAGGAATGTAATTGATCTCAGAGAAAATTCTCTCAAATAATAATATATTTTATTTATGCTGCAGTTTCTAATTAAATTGTATTCAATAACAGTGAAAGGTATCAGATGTTAAAATTAAAGCTTAAGTAAGCTTAACTGATTCTTAAAATAATTTTAATTTTTACTTAAATGTTTTCAGTTAATTATTGTTGCAATGAAATAAGCAGACGGAACTAAGCCACGAAAGAAAACTTAAAATTAAAATGCACTTTTAATGATTAATATTAGTACAGCATGAAAAAATTTTAGAAATCGTAAAAAGTGGACTTTTACTTCTATGGGAAGAATTAATTTTCAAAATGAGAACTTTTAACTGTAAATAAATATCATATTGAATCCATTTTTTAATCACACAGATGAAATAAAAATTCATGCTTCAGTTGAAGTATTCTTCCTTGATTTCTTACAAATATTAGACATTAATTTGATTAATTTGAAAAATGATATCAATAACGATATTGGTGTATATTCTGTTAATTATTTAAGTAATAAAAGAAATGAGGATAATATATTTTTTTCTGTTTCAAATCCTTATTACTTCTTGTTAAAAAACGTGTGATATTTGCAATTTTTTTCATATTAGGATTTGTATTGCAAATTTTTCAGTTTTCTGATTTTATTATGTAAATACTATTTGCTTCATAAGCGTGTAGAAAATGTAATAACAACATAATGAAAAAGTTATTTACTTACTAACTGCGATTGCTTTTGCTAAAATAATCTTTTCAGAACAGAATGAAAGTTATTAAGAACCATTTTCAAAGTAGTGAAATGTATTAATAAAAATAAAATGGTTTTCAATTGATATAGGATATAATTTAGTGCAAATTATGCTCATATAATCATGCTTATAAAGTTTAAAATGCTACATTTTATTTCTTTATGTAGTTATAAAATGAAACATTTATCTGCAATATAACTTAATAGTAATTTGTTACTTAAGAGTTTGAATGTAAAATTTACATTTGATGAAGCGAACTGTAAGTGAAATACTTCTGTCCAAAGGGTATAAAAAATCCTTTTTCAGATTAAAGGAGATTTTTAAGAAATAATGAAGGAATTTGATCTTCTATTTCTCACCCCTTTTAAAGTTACAGGGCGCGTATTTAAAATTCTCTTAAAGCTACTATTCTCAGCTACATAGCATTGTATGGTAATTTTATAAGTAAAAACTCTGATTTTGAAAATAATTAATTCTATAATAACAAATATTTTAAGTACGAACTACATTTCCTTATTAAATATGAAATTCGATAGGCATTAGTTTTCATTATTAACTTCTCTCCGAAAAAATATTTCATACTAGAATTTCTATATATACATGATTCTATAGTCACTTTTCATTGATTAAAAAGCTAATCCTAGGTTTTAAGAATCTTCTAAATTGCAAGTAACCAGACTATATATAATAGCATAATGTATGCTAGAAACAATACGTATGCTATAAGTTATAAGTTGCTAAGGTACAGAGGAAATATATATTAACTTTCTGTACAATGTATATCATAAATGTATATTTAAACTTAGGTCTAAGAACGTATTTTCATTATATTTCCTGTATACCTTCAGTTAGATAAAGAAATCAACAAATATTTTGCAAATTTGAGGTCTTATAATATTTGATTTAAAAAACAAAAGTCTTTGACTAAAATCTATTTAAGTTTATAAATTATTATTTTTTTAAATATTTATTATTTTTTTCCAGCCGTGGATTAATTTTCAGTTTTGTTCTAAATAAAGTTATGTTATAACTTTTTTAAATACATTTCATATTGAAATATTGGCTACTTGTACAAAAGTAACTTGTATTATTGATTAATTTATTACCTTCTTAAAAACATGACAGTTCTTTACCTGAGTAGTAGTGACTCACAACGTTATTCAAGCAAAATGAATAATATATAAAAATAAGATGAATACAATTTTGATAACCACGCCTTTCTAGAATTTCTCTTACAAAAGAATACCATATATAAAATTTGATTTCATCAGTTTAATCATTCAACAATAATTAAAAATTTTTCCTTATATTTAAAAATCCTAAAAATCTTTCAATGATTATTATTTTAAAAATCAGAGCAATGAGACTCTGAATAAAGGTATTTACTAAATAAACAAATCTTAAATAGTCTCGAGTTTTTATATGTTAATCAAGCTTGCAATCACTTAGAAATAATTTCATAAAATACGTCTTTAGACCTAAGTATAAAACATACATACTGTAACAATGCTGAAAATTTTGAAAGATTTATGAAAGCACATAATTTTTGAAACTTGGCTTTTAGAAACATACTCAATAGAGTTGTAAGTATAGTAAGGAGAAAGGCAATTTAAAAAATAAAAACCACCTCTTTTTCCGTGTGGTCTTTTTCTCAAGACACCAGGGATGCCAAAACTTCTTTGCCTTGAGCAAACTGTTGTCCAGTAACTTTACCTCTTTATGTGACAAGAAGTAAGCTAGGTTTCCACCATACTGTTTGATAATTCAAAGGCAGGTTATGGAGCAGAGGCACAGCGTTGGAGGCAGTGACACATCTCGTGTCATGCCGCCTCCTTGGGTTCTGTAGTCATCCTCTTTGCCATTTCGGCTAGCACTTCTTTGAAGATCATAGTATCTATATTTTGCCCTAACATGTACACTAGAAACCAGTCCCCTATAGATCCCCTGCGAACCACAGTATGTAAAGTGTCTAGATGAACGATTCTGAATCTCATATTGAGCAGATAAACTCTGACAAGGGGGCAGGCAGTAATGACCACCCGGAAGACAAGCACCAGTCCGGTCAGCACAGACAGAATGATGAACCAAAACCACAGGAAGATGAAAATCTTTTCGTTGATGACGTTCAGTGGCAAAACGCAAAGCGCATCGTGCAGCTCCACATTTCCAGACGATCCATATTTGTAAAAGCGGCATTTTGTAACACGAGGAAAGATTCGTATCATAGGATCTGTTCGAGTCTCCTGGTCCCTCTCTGAGTATCTTATGACTTCGATACCATAACTGAGGAACTCCCCGTCGAAGAACCGATTCATGAGAAACATCTGACCAACAACGTTTGCAAACGCCATGGCTTCGCACAGAAAGTATCTGGCAGCGTACCAGTCGTGCTGTCTTAAGCTGCTCATCAGGTAATCCACCAACATCTTCTTCTTTGCTTTCTTTTCCGCTTCTGCACAGAGGGCAATATCTAAATCCATCATTAGGGCCTTGATCTTGCCCCCTTCCCACATGCGCCAAAGCCACCTGGGCGTGTAGAACAGTGCAGCCTGGAAGAAAAGTGTGAAGCACACCCACTGGTAGTAACGATGGTACCGAAACTGAGAAGCGTCCTGAGTGGAGTCTATACCAGGGTGGGGCACGTCTTTGCCGACTTCCTTTCCGTATGCGGAAGGCACTGTATAAGTTGTATGTATCCAGCAGAAAGTGTTGATCACTGACTCTGGCACCTCGCTGGAATGTATGCATTCGATCGGTTCTCCCACAAATTGTTTGGTCGTGACAATGATGCAGAAGGCAATAAGGAGGATAACGGTGACCGTGTAGTGGAGTCTGAACACGTTATTGTCGATGTGAACCCTGCTGATTTTCAGCAGGCTTTTGAGACTCCGTAGCACGTCGAGCATGCCGTAGCTCGTCGTGGTGTCGCTCGAGTCGGACCCGAGGCGCTCGCGAGCCCGCCGAGTTCTCGGGGGTCGCAGGGGCCGCGTGTCAGGGGACTGGCCTACAATGGTGCCGGTTGGGGACGAGCACGAGGGGGAAAGGGATGGGGAAGGTGGGTCGACTAATTTCGCGGCAAATCCGTCCACTCGCGGTAACTCCCCCTCTCTGCCTCCATCGGACGTGGTGGGTGCGAAAATGTAGACTGTCTCTAATTCCAGATAGACTACTCTCGAACCAAACAGAACTTTTTCTTTATGAGCTTTCTTCCCCAGTGTGAGGGTAGTTTGATCTCCGAGTGCAGGAGAATGTTTCGGTTTCGAGTTCTGAGCTCTTTTGAAAGTGATTGTGGCTCAAAATATCCATCTTCGAAATCGTTTATTTCAGATCAGTTTTCCTTTAATTCCTATTAAATCACAGATAATTTCTGCTCAGAACGTTTCGATTTCATATTTAAATTTCGGAATAATTCACTTTCTAAAAAATCTCGAGAAAATTTAAATCTTTGCTCATTACCGAATACTCAGAAATTCATTCCTAATAGTTTTGAACATTCTCCTCAACGAAACTAATTTGAAAAATTCTTTTTCAAAGTTTCTTTGTTCCTTAAAAGAGTGCTACTGAAGTGATTTACGCTTCTCCGTGTATCTTTTTACACAAATAGGTACCTATTGCTGTTTTGTATTCTGTTCGTGAGCTCGGTCTTTTCCTGGCTCTACGCCCGTAGCTCGGAAAAAGGCGGAAACGTCGTTTTGTTCACTGTCAGTTTTTATGTTTTTAATCTCTCCTTTAAGTACTGAAATGAAGTCCTTAGAATTTCAGAGAAAATTACTGCTAACACTTTCTAAATTATTAAGATTTTGGCGTTACAAAGCCAGGATACGGACAATTTTCAGCGCAATAATTTGAAATATGCACGCGAAGTCACTTTTGTTGATATGTTTAATTACTTTAAATAGTATTCAAAATCGACTCACGCAACCCAGACAGCGAAAGTTTGCAAGGCACAGATGATCTTATACGAAGTCCTAACATAGTTCACTACGGAGAAACGTTTGTTCAAGTCCTTTCTGTATCACGCACGACACAACAATTTCGAAAGCATTTCGATATTCGACTCGTCAGAATTTACCGTCGAACAGTTTTCACGCGTGGAATCGTTCCTCCGCTGCCGACATCCACATTTTCCACTGCGCACAACAATCAACATAAATGCAAACATCATTTCCATTTGTACGAAAATCGAAATACCACTTCAACCGCTAAAGCTATTTCGGCACTGAAAAGTTAATGCTTAATATATTGAAAACTAATCATTCTTACTCATTCGCATGCCGAATAAAATTCAAGACTGAGGGCTTTCCAGTCTGGGCCATTCCAACCACCAAGCTGTCGTGTCCGCCCCTGGGGGGCTGCCTGCCGCGAAGTCCTCTGACTCATCGTCCAGTCCCGAGGCCAAGTGGAATGCCGTTTACACTTTCAGGAGGCAAGAGGCGCGCCCCACGTGATGTGCGCCCCTGCGCCCTCTAACCGCGACCGCTTTTTCGGAGATTTTCGGTTTCGATGTGGAGATATTCGGTCTTTTTTAAGGGAAAAATTGTAGCGGAGCCCAATGATTCGTAAGCGTTTCGTTATCTACTGGTCTTTCGTTTTAATGATTTAAATTGTGCAGAGGTAAAAGAAAATCAATAACTGTAGCTTAAATCCTTTTTATCATTTTTCGTAACATTTTTAAGAATGAAAATACGATTTCTCATGAAATGAAATGGTAACATCATAGTGGATGTAAAGAACTTTTTTTTTATTTCTGAAAGATGAGAATTAATTTATGTCTGGCAATTGCAGATGCTAAAATTATTACTACAATAAATAATTCGAGGGAAGCATTTTATAAAACTTTTGTTTGATAAATTTATTTTTAATATCGGTGTTTAATTTTATTTTTAAAATTCTCGATATAAAACTATTGTTTGATAAATTTATTTTTAAAATCGATATTTAATTTTATTTTTAAAATTCTTAATTTTTGGAATATCTCGATAAAAAATGTATTTTAAATTCTCGACACGAAATCTTAATATAAAATTCTGGGAAACAAATTTTATGTATAATTGAAATTTTATTTGAAATAATATCAGTGGAAAGTAACAAAATCATAAAGAACTGTTATAGTTAAGCGTTTGAAATAATGGAGATTTTTAAGAATGAAATATGTTAATATGTAAAAATTAATTTTATAAAATTAATTTAAAATGTAATCTGAAATTCAGAGGAACCAATGGAAAAGAGGAAAGAAGGAGAAAATGAACAGAAAGGAAAGAAGTCCCCTTTTCAAAATTTATTGTTGAAAAGAAGATCAATTTTATTTTTAAACTTTTCGTAAGAATGCAAAACGTAACATCATTCAAAGATAATATTTCATCAAATCATCGTTTTCTTTAACATTTTTAATTAATTATGTAAATATTTACTTATAAGAAGGTAAGAGAACAGATTCACTTAGGTTTTAAATTATTTCCAATGAATCTCTTGGATTTTTTTGAATCCCTGTAATATATGAATATAAGCGAAGAAAATTGAAAAATGTGGAAGGAAATAGCATTTATTCTATCAGATTCCTAAACATTTATAACAAATAGTTAATAAATTGACTTGACTTTTATATATATTGATTGGCTTGTATATTGACTTTTGTATAACATTTCATAAAAATTCCTTGAACAAGTATCTCAATATTTGCTATTTACAATTAACAAACATTGATTGTTTCGTTTTTTTCCTTTCATTTTGCTCTCTTTGAATTTTGACAAAAAATTTTGATCTAAAATGAATCGAAAAGAAGTAACAATAGGCAATAGAAATAGAATAGTTTTCATCAAATTATTATTATTCATGGCTTTGTTTATTTAGCAGTATTTTCTTATTTTTCATTTCCGTTTATCTTTCTTTAAGTAAATTTTTTTTCCATACTGGGGGGAAGAAACTGAACTAATCGTTATTTGGAAGGGGAGGGAGGTGCTAACATTATAACATTTTTATAAATTAATTTCTTGATAAGCGTCTGCTTAAAGAAAAACTGAAAAGTTTATTCATAATTATACGTTATATCTAGTATGAACGTAAGATGTTTTGTGTGCTGGCCGTTGCTGATGTAACTACACACTCATAAATCTATTTCAAATTCATGAAGAAAGCACTAAACACTTTTTTAAAACAAATTTTAAAAAAGATTCTTAGATGGAAAAAATGAAACATCTTGGATATAACTAAATAGAAAAGGAAATTTTTCCTAGGACAAATATATATATGTATGTATATATTCGTTAAATAAGTGACCGCTAATGATTCGAGCAAGAGATACAGTTTGACCGGATTTCTTGCCCAA
Source organism: Araneus ventricosus (assembly GCA_013235015.1). NCBI lineage: Eukaryota > Metazoa > Arthropoda > Arachnida > Araneae > Araneidae > Araneus > Araneus ventricosus. The sequence goes on along the minus strand of BGPR01000086.1, from coordinate 110,933 downwards.
CTCCGTGAAATTCCCATCTCGTTATTTTTTCTCCGGATAACTACCCTTGGAAACGATCCGGTCTTTCCTCAGATAAGATCCCCGGACCCTCCCGGACTTCTCCGGGAATTGGCAGTTGTGCAAAAAGATAAGAATAAAACATTTTCTGGATCTGATAAGAAAGGCTAGGCATGAATTTTAATGAAATAAGTTTTCAGACCGCGTTTCTTTGTTTCCGACTGCGTACTGACGCAGGTAGACTGGCATAGCTTCCAAAGAAGTTCGCCAGTAGGTCAGCTAAATATAGAGAACAACTTGGTAATGATACTGAAATTCAGCTTTCATCTCTTTATTTATTTGATATTAGACAAATTTCTAATAATTACATATTTCCGTAGATAAATTTCAGAGCTCTGTATTTGTTTTTAGACTATAGTTAATATATTTTAAATAAACGCAAAATAAGTGTTATCTGTATTTTAATTCATATGTATATAGAACAGGGTATGTGTATTTTTATACAAATGGCTTACTTGGTTATATATGTAGAGAGTAAATTAACTAAAACTAACGTTTAGTATTAAGGTACATACACATTTTACATTTTTGAATATTAAGCTTGTAATAATGAAATTATTATGAACTTTAATGAAAAATTAGGTGGGCTTTAATGTAAAATGATATGGTGAGGAAATTATGGTCTACGTAATAAAAAATTATGGTACAAGCTAATGAATTGGCATAAATTAAATTACTATTTCTATGAAAATGTTTTAATTTTTTTTATTTGAATTGGTATTACTTTCAGATACTAAAAATATTCCACTTTTTACACTATAGTAACCTCAAGAAAATTAGAAGTACTCAAGCGTAATTTCGATATAATTTTTACATTATATAAAGAGGAAACTAAGTTGTAAACTTTTTTCAGTGATTATTTATTTTTCGAATAATCCGATTCCGGAAGTCACAAAGATAATTTCATGAAATTTTTTCGATGTGTAGAATTGAGTATACCAGAGTTTAAGAATTTTAAACTGTTGATTGTTTCATTTTAAAATTTTTCTGAATAAAAATGCTTAATTATTTTCTAAAAAAGCATTTTTAATTTTAAAAATACGTCTTACGATAAAAGTAAAAGCAGTTATTAATAATGTATTTCAAGAGCAAACTCAGTTTTCTTGTTGTTTTCAGATGAAACTCTTTTTATCATGCATTCCTACAATAATTTTAATTCTTTGTAAAAATTTAATTTTAACACTATCATTTCTTATTATTGAATACTATAACTTAAAAAATGTGTTGAGATATATCTGTTGTTAAACTCACAATTGAAATTAGCAATCCAGAATTATCAAGTGAAGCTTTCATCTCGCCATTAAAATAAATCTATAACAAAAGCTTAAATATTTTCTATTTACAAAATTTTCTTCAAAACATTTTTAATATGAATATTTTCTCTTAAAAGAATTTTTCTCACGTTTAATAAAAATATTATGAAATAATTGTCAGTTAATAATAAAGACTTCATTAATTTTCTTTATTTATATATTTATAATAATGATTTCTCAGCTCATCATTGAATAGATCTTCATTGAATAGATCTAAAGAAAATTTGTATATTAGTGACAATTCGTACTCTAAATAAGCTCCTCTGTATTGAGAATTTTGTCTTAATATTTGATGTTTCAATAGTAAAAATATTGCATTTTTTTATAATTTTGATATCATTTTATTTATTCTATAATCATTTCACATCTCAAATATACCGATCAAACTATGATAATCAAACTATACCGAGGTATGAAAATTGCTTAACACAAGAAGTAGTTGCATTTCAGTTGTATTTTCATTAAATATACTTTGGTATCACCAAATTATGTTTAATGAAAATGATATTGGTATTATTCTCATAATTACATAGCGAAATACCTCATACTATTGGGCATGCTTTCAGATGAATCGTTTTGTAGCACTTATTTGGAATCACGGCCCTTAAAAAAATCTCGTATTAAAGGAAAATATAAACTATTGATAAAAATACATTTCATAAATGGTCCTTGTTGTTACTGAAGGATGAAAATTCTACTTCATATTCCTAAAAGTCTTTCATGATTCTGTATAGCTCTTCCGATACATCACTAATTTGCCTTTCATATAAAATGAAAATTTGCTTTCTAATGTAAACAAAGGAATATAACAAAAAAATATCTTCCTTAAATCTGTTCTACTCGAGAAAATTTGTATTTTAACTCAAACGAAATAAGTAGTGAAAATAATCTAGTTCTTATTTACCGAATTATGGAACAATAGATTCTGCAGTGAAAAATTGCAAGAGGAATTTAAACAAGTGTTTGTATATTCCTTTTTTTCAATACTTCCCGTATTCCTGTCTTTATGAATACTTCTTTATTTCGATAGCTTTATAAGAAGACACACGTTATTAAAGCAAAAAAATGCATCAAACGAGACTAAGATGGAGAATGGTGGTTTGGAAAGGTTTAGAAATGCCTCTGATATTCTAACAAGGTCATTGATACTAATAGTTTGAAATATTATGGGAGGGAAAGGTATTTCTACTGACTATTAATATCTTTCCGGCACATAATAGGTTAATAGAATCCCGCTATAACGCTTTTGATCGATGCGCTTGGAAATGGATGCAACACTGAATGACCTTTGTGTGGTGTAACTGACTTCACCGACATGTTTGGTCTCATAAATTCTATCAGTATATTCGTGCTATATTTACTATGCATTAAATTTGTTAAAGAAATAATTGTTGACAGTCTTAAAAGGAATCTTTTGAATCTAAAAACTGAAAAGCTGTTTTATAACTTTAGATAGGATATGCCATCAATCTTCTACAATAATAAAGAAAGACTGTGTCGATAGCAAATATGAAATTCATATGCATAGTTTGACTTTAGTTTGAAAACATCAAGAGTATCTGGAATTTATTTAGCTAATAGAGGGTAAGCAAAAAGACATAGTCAGAATTCGCAGTAATAATTTAACAAAACATTTTAAATTATCTAAGACCTTTCGTGTGTGTTATATGAAGTACAATTATTTAATGTGGTTTCAGTTGTTCGTCATTCACTGCATGTGATGTAAATACAATTTGATTAGTAACTTATTTTAAACATTTCTTATGTGATTACTTTTCTCAGTATTGGACATTTAAAAAATCTTCTTTATTTTTAAATCAGCGGTTCTCAAGCTAAAAGTGGTTTTTTCTCAAACGTACTCGTTTAGTTTACTATACTCATTTCAGAAGGATGTTTTTCCTCTATAGTCACATAAACTATTTCCGATCTATTCCGTACATGTCCTTTTAACTAAAGATAAAACTAAAATGAATTTCATTGGACATTTTTTTGCTACAAAATTTTTCTTAAATTGAGCTAAATAATGAAAGTATTGCTTTTCACATTAAAAATCATCAAAAGCATATTATTGTGGAATATTTTAAAATATTTTAGTAAATCGGTATTTTACAAATACGTTAAGGACAAAAATTGTTGAAATATATCGAAAAAAGTCTATTTCTCGAGTCTGATGTCTCAGAACACTATATGTTTTAAAAGCAATGCTTTAAAATTATATACCACTGGAAAGGTAACTTTGTAATAGATGTAATGCAGTAATTTTCATAAAGGATTCTTTATTACATAAGAGAAGCGCGTAGTAACAAATGAAATATGTAAACATTTTGACCTTGTAAGTTAATTCTAGTTTGGGTTAACTTTTAACTTTAATTACAGTTTTACTGAGCTTTCCCATGGAGTTATCAAAGATTTTTTGAAACTCTGAGACTGTTATAAAATGACATAAAATTGAATAACTTGTTCCTATTAATTAATTTTTATTGCTGCGTTGATTCTGCTATCAAGTTTATTTACTCGGCTTCATAGAGTTTTTACTATATTAATGTCTGGCCATTTCCAGGCCATTCCAATGGCTAAATATGATTATCGTGAAACGACTATTTTCACACATTTACAAATAAAATATAATTTGCAAAATGATAGTATGAAATAAACAGGTATTCTTGATTATCCTGAAAAAGATCCTGAAGGAAGCAATTCATTTGAACTTTGCTTCATTGTTACTCATATAAACATGTATTTTTTATCTAATTTGGCTGGCATTTTTCTAGAAAATTTAGCATTTACATTAAATTTCTGAAGTACTGGCACTCAACTTCACATTGTATATAGTTCTTCACTTTATTTACATCTACATGATATTCTACAGCCACCTAACAGCAGTCTTTTTTCAACCCTTCTATCATCGTTTGCTGTTATGGGTTTTTCCTGCCATTACCTACCATACTTATACCTATCCAAAGTTTTAAATGTCTCCTGTGATTAAGCCTCTACCAAATTTTTTTTTTCCAATTTCGACATAAATGTTAAATTTTCAAACTCTAGTATTTTTAACACCGCTTTCTGGGTGATCTATTTCTTTGCTAAGAATGCAATAAGATTTGCAACATTTACGATGATTATGAAATTAAAAATGGAGTCATGAAAATGTAATTCCTGTTTTGGAGGTGCGGGGGATCGAACCCCGGGCCTTTCACATGCAAAGCGAACGCTCTACCACTGAGCTACACCCCCGACGGATGCTTGCTATTGATCAGCATTCAAATGCACTTCGTGAAAAGCCTAATGCATGGCAAAGCACATTAATATTCACGACCTACTTTAAAAACAGGTGTTTAAACTTGTGTGATTACTGGTCATACTTCACTTGAACATCTAAATTGGAATGATGAAAGTAGTTTCGATTATATGCCGAAGTAAAACGAAAAATGACTCATTTTCTATTTGAATCTTGTCTTTGTTTTAAAAAAGGAATAGGACTGTTATTCTTCAATTACATTGACTTTTATATTTAAAATGCATGTTAAAAGCAGTTATTTTATTCAGAAAAAATTGCTAAAATGCTACAAATATATTATTTATGATTTTCTTTTAAGTAAGTAAGGAAGATGTATAATAGCTCTTAGATTATTTAATCAGTTAAAAATCATTACTATCTAACGGGGGTAATGCTTTTTTATCATAAATTTATGCGAATTAAATCTTTTAGTAGTTATTCATTTAGAGTATTACACAACATCCTTTGAAGGATTTTGATTTACTATACTAATTTTTAATGCATTTCCTGTCAGAAGAAAAGACGATTGTGAATTCACATCAAAGTTTATAGAAATTGATTCTAATAAAGTAATATGCAAGAATTTTCAAAGAAACATTTCTCGTCTTTTATAAATAAGGAAATTCAGTTAATATATCAACTCATGAAATAATGGAAAATAACCATTTATTTCTATTTATATTAACATTTTAATTCTGTGAAACGATTCCCCGAGAATTAAGATTTGGAAAAAAATTAAAATGTTATCAAGTGGAAATGTTCTTCCCCTGACTCTCTTATACACTTGCACAATATAGCACTTTTTGCGATACGCTTTAGAGTATAGTGAAAACCAGCCGGACTGGCCTCCATGAAACTTTCTCGCATACGCTCAACGCGAGTGGGGAAAAAAATACACCGAGGGCCAGAAACGTGTGGTATTCCCTAACACAGGCGGAGATCATGCTCCAGCGTCGCGCCTTTTTTTGCATCGTAGAATGGGGAAGAAACTGAATTTGTAATTTCAGCGCCGTTTTTTAACCGATTTTAAAGAAAATTGGAGACAACTCTACAATTAGGGTTACAAGACTACATGTGAAATTTAATTTATCTCAAGTATTGCCTTTAGAAGATATCGTGTTCAGAAGTGTATGCGATTATACTGACCGACAGACATCAACCCTTCGACGGATTTGGCCTAAAATTTTATACGGACCTACATTTCTGATGATAAAGCTGTGTGCCAAATTTTATCCATGTAGCTATTCAAATGAGAGAATTATTATTGAGTTATAGTGTTCCCATGAACGCGGACACACAGACGGACAGACTTCCTGTTGACAGATTTTGTCCAAAATTTGAAAGAAACCTACTAATTATGTGTAAAGATCACATACGAAATTTCAGCTCCGTAGCTCTAATAGTTTTCGAGTTATCATGTTCACAGACAGACGGACATAATTCCGAAATTATGTTTTTCGGACTCGGGGAGTTAGTTCTAAAACGTAAAGATTCGTCAAAATCTCGAGTTCGAACTCTTTGACGATTACAATACGTTCTCTTTGTATACTTCGTATACGAGAAAGTAAAAAGTGAGCATACATTTTAGACCTTATTGACTTGATTCAAAATTTTATATCGATTCATAATTTTGATGTCAATTCCACATAGCAAATTTTAACTAGTTCTTTGCATTTTTAAGTTAATATATTCACACACCTAAACGCACACCCAAACACAGTTTGATAACTAATTCCCAACACGCTGACAAATGCCAAAAGGCTTTCTTTCAATTCCAGCATATGACATAAGTAGCTGAGACCTGATTGCTTTATTTCGAAGACAAGATTGTCTCTCTGAATATTAAATCACATTAGTTATATTGGAATGATAAAATATTGTTTCATATCAAGTAAAGCAAACAAAAATGTTTTCCCGTATGTTGTATAAAAAATCGCTTAAAAAGCATTGCACATAAACAGGTTTGAGTGGGCCTTATAAGCACTGAGATCTCAAAAATTTCCTTTTCCCAAAGCTTTCCGCAATTTGTCCACAGATCCAATTTCAGAATTATTCATTTAAAACCTTTCATGTTAAACCGATGCAAAGACAAATTTCTTGATATACAATAAAAAGTGCCAAAAATATAAATTAAAGGTTATTTAATTGACGAAGACTAGAAAATCCACATAATTAAATTCAGAAAATATTCAAAATACGTCACATTATTAAAAATATTCTTGATAAATTATATTTATTCTTTTTTGCTGGTGATATCATAATTTTTGCATATATGATTTAACAAACTTATTTTCCTGTTTTGAATTCAACCAAATCCTTACAAATTAATGAAAGCATCTAACGCATAGTCTACATTGTTTTACAATGTTACATTAGCCTTTTACTAAAACTGAGAGACGCAAAACACTGTTCATAGTAGAACATGACCTTTGAAACGAAAAAACTAATTTTTTTCCCCTCAAACAAGCGAATCGATTTTTTCCTCACCAAAGTATCAATCCCACTAAAAATAGAATGTATAGAAAACAGATGAAATATCTGTCTTTAAAGTTGGCAGCCACTTAACCTCAAATCGAACGTTTTCGGGAGGAGGACTCGTTCTCTTAAAAAAAAAGGAGCAGATGATTTATGCATAAGGAAACTACAATAAGCATAAGCATTATTCCTTTCAAGAGAGAAGAATAGGCGACAAAATTTGGAAAACTGCCCGAAGTAGTTCTAACCACTCTCTTTTTCTTTTTTCCTCCAGCGAAGAAACCGCTCATTTCGTTCATTATTTATTTATTTATAAATGAATTCCGCGCGCATTAAAATTTAACAAGTAATAAAGCCCCAATATTTATAACCGTAATTATGAGTTGACTCAGACAGCCCGGTGCGTTTTTTGTTTTGAAAATGTAAATTATAAACATCGGAAAGTATCCTTTGGCGGAAGAAAAAATAATTGCTTTCGGGTAGTTTTCAAAGGTTAATTTGATTCGATAATTGTTCATTTATATTAGAATTTAATTAATTCACTCCTTTTCGAGATATTTGACTTTTTTTAAGAATGAATGTAACTTTTGCTCACATTATGATTCATCCTCCTCTAGTGTCACGAGATAAAGCACTATATGAAATAATTAGTATAATAAAAGTAATATTTGCTGTTTTACTGAAATTATCTTCCTGCTGAAACTGTTTATTCGCCAAAAGATTTCGAATTTTGAAGTTTTCTTAAAGGCGCAACAGCAACTTATTAATAAATTTTTAAGATAGAATAAATCTAAGCAATTGCCAGATGCTTCAATAGTTTCAAAAAGTATATTTAAAACAAAAATAAAAAACGCTTTTTGTTGTAATTAAAATAGTTTTTACAAACATTTTAAAAATGTATCGCTACATGATTAGTTTTATTCTTTTCCTTAACTGATCTCAAATTTTAAAAGATTTAATTTAACTCAAGGGAAAGTAAATGTATAGGCATGCATAAATGTACAGGCTGTCCACACTTATCATGAACAATAGCTAATTTCTAAACCGTTAGGGATGGACATATAGCTCCAATTAAAAAAATTCTTTAAATGAAGGGAAGAATTATAAAATATGTGTTTTGAGTGAATAAATACATACCTGAAAAAGTTACGAATTCGAACTTTTTATACGGTCCCCCGGTCTTATCAGTCATATTTAGTAAACTTTTTTTGACACTTTAACATTTTAAACAAAAAAAAAGTCCCACTCTTCTGCGACTAAATCTGAGCGAGTTCTGGAGCTTCGAATTTCATGATTTTTAACCAATCAACGGCCTCGTCGAGCAAGTGCTCTGCATTGATTGGTGGATCGTCTTCAAGACGGCTATTGAAATGGTGTAAAGTGGTCTAAGTCAGCGATATTCAAAGCTCCATAACTCGGTCAGTTTTAGTCGCAGAAAAGTTGAACTTTTTTTATTTTAAATATTAGAGTGTCAAACATATTTTACTAGACATGACTGATAGGACCGGGGGACCGTATAAAAAGTTAGAATTCGTAACTTTTTCAGGTATGTATTTATTCACTCAAAACACATATTTTATAATTCTTCCCTTCATTTAAAGAATTTTTTCAATTGGAACAATATGTTCCTAACGGTTTAGAAATTATCTATTGTTCACGATAAGTGTGGATACCCTGTATATACAGATGTTTTATTGTGTGTTCTTCAAAGTCACCGAATCTAATTCCTACAAAGCTCTAGAAAAGTCCCTGTCCCCTGCCAGAACGTTCTAGGGACTGAAATCTTCACTTTTATAAGAAAGATTTGTTGCCATAAACTGTAATAAATAATCTCGTTTATAATAAGAAGACCTGTTATGCAGCTGTAAAGGTGTACATTGTGGTTACACTATTTATAAGCCAGATCATCGTTGAGATACGATGCATCGTGTTTTACCCGGGTTTTTTTTGTCTCATCTCGTATTGCAAAAAATTACCTTTTCGATTATGATATTTTTCACTGTTTTATATCATGGGACATCTGTGTACAAAATCTTATTACAATAAACTAATTAATTTTCGAGATGCCAAATTTTTAACGCCAGTTAATTAACTCATAATTTAGCTCTCCTAAATTTAAAACGTTAGTGAATAAATAAAATACTGTTTAATTTAGTTAGATTTACGTCTCGTTTTCGAAGATACACGAGGACTATTTTAAGATGGATATAGTCATTTTCATCCGGGGTCAGATGAAGAAATAGAGTACGAAATTAAAATTTGGGGCAGATTTTTCTAGTGCAAATATTTAAGTATGTCCAAATTTTGAATTATTATCAAATTTATAATACTATACACATTTACTGAAGCAATTTAAAACTTAGAAATTTTTGCAGTCAGTTCTGTATTATGAATGTCAGTAAAAATGAGATCCTTAGAACTGCTGCAGTTTGAATTAAATTTCCAGTTTCACAATTTTGCTATCATTGTGTTGGCCACCGTTCTAATATTTTTATATGAGAATACACAACTATTAAAAAATTTGAGAGATATTTCAAATAATCTCAAGTTGTCTTCGTATTTTTACATAAAAATATGTAAAAAGAGAAACAGAAAATCAGAGCGAAAAATCTTATGGAATTGAATAAACTGCTTTCATCAAAGCTTATTATTACATTTTCATATGCTTATTATGTTTGATAGAAATTATTTATTCTGTAATGAACTGGAGAATTTGATAATAATTTGAAACAATGAAAATAATTTCTGTGTACTTGAGTAAACTTGTGCAAAGTAAGCAATTAACCCTGGAATAGTAACGTCATCCGTGTACACCTTAAATGGAAACGTGGAGTCAATTTCACTCCAACTCTAAGATTAGTCCATTTGAACGTGTTGGCGTATTTAATTTAACAGGAAATATTTCATTTATTAAGACACAAAAAAGTGTTGAAAAAATCACGTTTTCACATATTAATTCAAGTACCCATTATGTATTAAGATATTTTTTTAAAATACGAGAGTTTAAAGAATAAGATTTTTGGTTGAAAACCGGCTGGTAAAGCACAATAAATAGGATGTGGCCTTTTTTAAAGCAAAAGCAAATATACAAGACTTATTTAAAACAGAAGATAAGGATTATAACTAAATAAATTATAGCAGGTATAAAAAGCTAAATACCGAATTGTCATTCTTCAAATATTAGAAATTCAAAAATTCATTTCTGTTTTTATGCGTAAAAATAACTCTCATAAATTAACAAAAATAATATTGAATATAAAGCAGTAAAACATAATATAATTCTAGTGTAGGTATATAATACCACTAATATATTATCCTGTAGATAAAATGACAAAACAAAAATCATCGCAATATTAAGGAAAAAATAATTGAGCGAATTCCTAAAATTTATCGAGAGAAATCTTTTGTTTGTTAAAACAAGTGTTGAGTTCAAAGTGCTAAGTTCTAAAAAAGTGTTTTTTAAGCGTAGACTTATGAGAAAAATGTAACGAATATAAAATTTGTAGGTATTTATAAACAAGTCATCTATTAATAAATTATTGGTGAAAATCAATTGCAAAGAATTATAAATAAAATCATTATCAGAATTGAATTATTATCCTGTCAATCATTAAACTGTTATTCCGTTCGAACACATGATAATAACTATTCTGGTTGTAAATGCCTCATATTTTCTTTTTCGACATTTTCTCTGATGAGAGAGAATTAAAAGTTTCTATAAAATGCATTGCACCATTTTCCTAGAAAATGTAATTAGCAAATTATATAATCCTAAGTGAAATGGTATCAACGATTCCGGTCCAAAGCGTACAAAACGGAGACAAGGAGTCAAACTGAGTCCTCTTACCTAACTTGGATCGAAAAGTGTATTCAGATTGACTAAATCTTACGTACCCTATTTATTTATTTATTACCCACGCCGACCCCCTCACCCATAGGGTATGGAGCGTTTTAAAGGTCGGTGGAGAAGAGTACAGAAAAAGATACATTGTACAAACATTCAACAAATACAATCAGTATAAATAAAAATACAATAAAACACATAATACAAGAAAATAACAACTAAAAATAAATAATAAAATATAATAAATACAATAAAATAATAAATCTCTACTAATAATAAAGGATAATGTGTTTGTGTGTGTTTTGGCGCTCTACAGGCCAGACCGCTGGACCTAGAGCTACGAAATTTGACACAAACATACTTTGAAAGGTGGGAATGTGCACATCGGAGCCCTCTTTCTGAAATTTTAATTAATTAAAAATTAAGCGAACTTTTGGCGTTTTTCTTTAATAACTTCCGAAAATATTACAGCACAAAACTTATTTTTACACCATCTGCAAATGAAAAAAATTAGCATTTCAATGATATAAATTAAGTGACTGTACGATTTTTTCTCTAGTTTTAATAAATTCTTGAAAATATATTTTGGTATAATTTACAACAATACTTTTCATTGTTACAATGAAATTCAAACAGTTTTCATTGTTTAAACAAATATTTAATTGCGTGTTTTTCTTCCATTGTTGAAAGCTAAGATAAAATACTACTGGATTTTACTTTCTATTTTTTATTTGATCACTTTTTCTGTGAAATCAATAAAGAAAGTCTTCAAGAGAGTAAATAATTAGGAAATAATTCAGTAAGCTGAACGATTATGGTCGTTACGTTTTAATTCTTTTTATCAGCATGTTTTAAGCCAATTAACATGCTGCTGGACGTAATATGTAGCGCGACGTTTTAATTTTAAAATCAAATACATATTTTACATAAGGTATAAGAAAGTAAAGTTAGCGCCGATAACCAATTAGATGTTACATGTCACGAACAATTACTTGATTCCATTAGGAACATTCATATAGATGAGGAATAGAACACGTACAAGGCTACGAAAAGGACGCGGGATAAATCTCTATCGTAGTTTTAAGTTTAAAATTACTTTGTTCAGGGAACCATGAATATCAAATTATGCAAGAAATTCATTAGAAATTATATTCCCGGCGAACAAGTTGGTCGTCGAAGGCGGCTAGTACAGAATAAAAATACAATCCTCAAAAATAATTACTAATATAATAGCCCAAATCTGTCTCTCGGTAACGCTCTGACGTAACGAACAATAAATCTCCCGCCATAGCACTGCGAGACGTTAAACAGCATTATTTCATTGTTAAAGAACCTAAATTTCAGTAAATTTACATTTAAAATAGTAATTGTCGTTCTAATTTCAAATTTAATAGATCTAAAATAGTGAAATAAAATTTTCTACCGATTGATATAAAATTTATCTGGCTATGATCGATAGTTGCCGAGAAATTTTAAATTATATTAATCATATATTTCAAATTAATTTCCGTTTTCTAATAGAAAGTAGTAAATTACGTCAGTGGTATATCCTGCGCGTGATATAGTTTGGACGCCACGATGCATCTGATTATTTATTGCAATCGTGATGATATAATTTGATAATATTTTTGGCAACGTTTCACACGCAGAGAAATGCTTTGTTTTGATTAGAATTTCCAAAAAGAATTCCTTTGAAATTTTAACTTTTGACTTACATTTGACAAGTTGAGAATCTCATGGTTATTGAATCATAATAAAACTGTTAAACAACGAAAAATACTTCAAACGGAATATTGTTTACCAAGAGGTTTTTGGAATAAAGAAATATGTAAATAAAAATATTTCCTGTCATAAAACATGTTTATTTTATTTGTTTTCAATCAATCTTAAACATTTCTCTCGCATATATATCTATATAAACATGTCAAATCTCTCGAATGAAAAGGCAATTTGCATTCGTCATGGTATAACGGGTGATTTTCTAGTTTTTTTATAATTTTAGATCAACTTACGAATAATATTCACAATTCTAAAAATTAGAGTTACATTTGAGTTGCTCAGAAGCCAAAGTGGATAAGTCTATTTTTTGATGTTTCCTGGATTTGGTATTATTTTGATGGAATTAATAACATTATTTTTAGTTTTTAAAAGATTTACTCGTTGCTTCATTAGAGGACTTTATATACTTTCACTAATCAAATTAATTAACAAAATATTTTTTAAATTATTGTATTAAAAAGCCTGAATTTTCTCAATTTTTTTCCTGGACTTATCCGCATTAGCTTCTCAACGACTCATTTTATTCGGATATGCAGCAACTTCCAAAAACCAAAGGTAACCAGAAATTCAATACCATCCATCAGTTTATACACGAAATGAATTTCATCTCCATGCACTACAGATCAGTTAACATGATACTCCGATCATTTGATTTGATTCTACCCCTTTTGCCACGCGTAGAGCGTCAAGGACAGAGAAGCTCTTTTTTCACTCGCCCTCTGCAGCACTTTCGACAGACCAGGAAAAAAAGAAAAAATTCTATGTTTTGGTGAAGTGAATAATGATAGGAACAGACGCGTTGATGGAAGAACAAAAGTAATTTACATCCCTTTACATGAGTGTCATGTCATTGAGTTTCATTTTTGAAGAGTTCTGAATGAGAAATTCCCCGCCAATGACCAACAAATTCGGTCTTAATTTGTATTTTTCAGTAAAAAAGCAAAACGCCTCTGGAAAATTCAAATAAAATATTTGACTATAGCGGCATTTCAGATTTAGCTGAGATAGTCTCGGCTTGAAAAGTGTTCCGGATTTGTTCCGATTTTGGATACAATGCCTCAAGCTGTCTCATTTTTCCTCTCAGGAAACATTTCTTAATACAGTACAACCTCGAAAATACGGATTGCTCGGGGGTTTGGAAGGTCCAGATTTCGGAAATTTCCGTATTTTAGATAATTTACTTAAAGCAATAGAGATGCCAAAGTTCTGATGTCACCGTGTAGGTAAGTTACGTCACAATTAAGCGCGTATGAGCAGACGTCTTTAGAACAGACCCGGGAGTCGCAAGCCAACGACAAATGGTTGCCTTGGACTGACGTTTGCTCATGCGCAACCAATCGAGACGTATGCTGATCTATACATTGACGTCAATTCCAACAACTCCATATAAAAACACGTTTTAAACAATAATAAAAAGAGACATTGAAAATGATACAAGGTAACAAAAAATAGTAGTTTAAAATTAATAGAATGATTGGAATTTCCGCATCTTGCCTCAAGCATTCTAGTTTAAAATTTATTTAGCTAATTTTTTTCTCGTCATGAGTTGAAGAGTTCCCGTTAATTCCAGCTTACACGATGACTATCAACAAATCGCAGGGGCAAACTTTCGATCATGATGGCATTTACCTCGATGATCCTGTCTTTTTACATGGACAGCTAGCTCTATGTTGCACTTTCAAGATCTAGGGTTCCCAATCACGTTAAAATTTACACAAAGACATTTGAAGTACAAGGAAAATTATTAAACAACGAAAAATACTTCACACGGAATGTTGTTTACCAAGAGGTTTTTGAATAAAGACATATTTAAATAATATGTAAATAAAAAATATTTCCTGTCATAAAACATATGTCTATTTTATTTGTTTTCAATCAATGTTAAACATTTCTCTCGCATATATATCTATTTAAACAAGTCAAATTTGACGGAAAATCTCTCGAATGAAGAGACAATTTGTAGCCGTCCTACCATGACGGGTGATTTTCTAGTAATATATATAATACCTTAAAATATTACGTCCCCTCTTGCAAACGGGGAGTGAAGTTGTCTTACAGCATTTTGAAAATTATCTTTTGAAATAGAGACGACAGATAGCACCGCACTTGGCCCTCTTTATTATCAAGGTCTGTAGATAGCATAGCTAGAAGAAGGGGGTTGCTCAGGAGAAGCAAGATCTTAATTCGATTAGGAGGAGGAATCAAAATGACTACACGTTGCCATTCCAGGGTTAAATAACTGTTCTCAAAAAATACTTCCCCTTTTTTGTCGTGAATTAAGGAGCAGTAGAATTGATATGAAAAACAATAACTTTCTTGTATGCTGTGCAAGTTCCACCATATTTTAAGAAAAATGTGTTCTGTAACAGAATTTGTGAAGAGAAGTGCATAATATGAAGTAATTAACGTCTACAGAATTGTTTGTATGAAATTTTAAATGAAAAATTTAAACAAATTTATTTTCTTATCAAGATCTTTATTTTGTAAAAGGAAATTTGCGTTATTATTGGAACACCTAGTCAAGAATTTTAAAATGCTCATATTTTCGAAATGAATTTAAACCTCTCAATTATAAAAATTTATAAAAGTTTCTGAATTAGAATTATACAATTGTTGATGTGCTTACGATTATGGCGAAAACATAAAAGCAAGATTAATAAAGTATATACAATACTATATAAAACATGTGATAACTTTAAGTGGTTAGGCAAAATATAAAGAGAGTTCAATTATTTTGGCACCTGCACCATGAAATAAAAGGTCTATAAAAAGTAATTAGCAGAAATTGATTTCAATTTCGAGCTTGATGTTAAGTATTTTCTTTAGTTATTAGGGTTCAAACGACTTGCAACCGTGATATTACAGTGATAATATCCTCTCTTTTTTTCTGATGAATATGATTGATAGTTGGAATATAAAATAACTCGAATTCTAAATGTTAAAATTGAATCGTTTTTCTTAGATATGAAATGAATGATAATTTTTTCACTCTTCTGTTCTAGAACGTATAAAAAAGTATATAAACAATCACTTAACATATAATTTTAAAAAAATGCAGAAGCTTGATAAAGTAGCATTATTCCTGATTTTACAAGACGCTTCAGGTTTCACATAGTAATAACAAAACGCTTCAGTTACCTTTTTTTGTTGTCGAAAAAATCATTTAATGTTTCATGTTAATATAAAGTATAATGAGGCCAGATTCTGACTTTGTCATTCGTCAGTAAACATATGTTACATTGTTGACCAGGGGCTTTGTCCTCTACAAAGAAATCAAGTACAGAAACTTCGTAATACAACAGCCATTCTCTGGACATCTATTTCAACATACTTATTCTTTTGTGTTGAAAGTCCAGTGTCATGAAAACAGACTTTGTTTACACATAAGCAAAGACACACTCGATATTATTGAGCAAAAGATATTGATTCCATTTCGGATGAACTAAGCTCAGCTTATTTCTTTTGCAACGTGAAAGGAGAGATACTGTTGTCTGTATTTTTATTGATTTCGGTTTAACTGAAGATAATAAAAGCAATCAGCAAACAGTTGATTATTCTATAAATATATACTTTATAATGCAAACTATAATCATGCCATGTTTGCAATTTGAAATAAACTGTGATTGAAGAGAACATTTGTTGTTCATCAGAACTTTTGGAAAAATTATAAGCTATAATGTCAGTCGAGTACGGTTTTTTAAGGCAGTGTTTATACATTTGATAAAAGTTCCTGTGATTGTAATAAATATCGAAATCTATCACCATTGATGAAAGGAAAAATGATTTCTTTTTTATAAATGTTAATTTTGCTTAAGGATAAACTTTTCGCTTTTAAAAAAAATTCTTTTCATTTTAACCATTTTCCTCAAATTTTAAAGAAAGACATTATTTTTAAACATACGATCAAAAATGGTTTTTTTTGTTCCTGAATTTTTCGTTAGAAACATAGTTTCGTTAAACCTACAATGATAATTACGAAATTCCCTACTGCGACAAAATACAGTATTAGTAAATGCTGGTATTAATTCATATTAATGTAATACCTTTTTAAAAATCCCGATGAAAATCAGATTAGCGTAGGGATTGAAATAAGTGATAATATGACATGTAAAACAGTTCATTAGTATGGCGACGAACTCAAATCAAAACTTAAAATCTTAGAAAGAACAGAAGTTGAGACTAAAACGAAGGGGAGTTGCGGGACTGTGAACAGATAAACAGTTGTAACTTTAATATCTGGCCGTGTATTCAAAATAATAGTTCTAAACAAGTCGGTGCAGTTTGATGGCGTAAGGTCCCTTTGATTTGAAATCAAAGTAGCACACCTCAGCGAATTTCAGGAATACAACGGCCAGTGTAGAAAAACTTGAATGAGCTATTCACGGCTATTAACTATATATTCGTGACAAATCCTAAGTTATTTTATGAAATTATTGCTATTCTGCATAGTCTTTTTATCTGTAATGTTTCTATATTTTTACACTCCCTATTAGCACAAGATATCTTACGATATCTCCACGTTGATGCTACGATATTCCGAATGCCGCACAGCATCGTAACGACATCGTATATCGTTACGATGTTGATACGTTAAAAATCGTTATCGATATCGTCGTAGAGCATCTTGTGATAATAGGCTGACTTTAAGCAATACAAAACTAATTGGTTTATTTTTATCCTCCAAAGTGCATTTCATTTCATTTTACCACCATATCCCCGAACTCGGAGCCAGAACGGCTTCCTGAACATCCAAAGTACAGTTACGCGATAAGGAGCTAACTCCGAAGTACCCTTTCTGGAACATTACTGTTTTCTCAAAACATCATAGAAAAAAATCCTGTCTTTGCATTTCCCCCAAAGTAATCTGTGATGCAATGTAATGGTGATCCAATTTTTCTCAGTAAATTATGCAGACTTTTCAACAGTTTTTAGTAGTTAACTAAACTTTTACGATTGGAACGCCCATTTTTGTTTTGTGTGTAGAATGACACTGCAAGTTTAAATTTTTTTTCTCTTCAGAACTTCAGTTAAAAAACATCAATGTAGTTTATATTCATTATTTCTTTCTGATGATGTTACCAGTTTAGATTATTTCTTATTACCAATGCTGACTTAGTGAAACCAGAAATACAATAATAACTAAAAATGCTTCTCTCCTCTCCTACAGTTGTCCTGTAGACCTGTCAGTATCCGACAAAGTGTATGTGGATGACCAGAGCCGAACTACAGGTGACTACTATCTTTACATCCCTTTCAGGATGTTCAGGTTTCTAGACGGGACGAAAGTGAGATTCAGCTGCAACGTGATTGTTTGCCAGCATGACTGTCCATGGGTAAGGAAAATTACTTTTGTTTGTTGCTCAGAAAAAACCCAATAAAGAATTTCTGACAGCATAGGAAAAAAGAATAGAATACTATCACATGATGAATTCATTTATGGTTATAGAATTTTAAACAGAATAAATATTATAAACAAAAGTTTAATAATTAAAAGCTACCAAAATAATATTGAAAAGTATTTTCAGATCTGTTCTAGTGTTTCCTTCATTTTACACTATCAATTAAAGAAGACATTTAAAAGAGTATTTGGAAAAGATTTTTCAAGATTAAAGCTGCTTTTATTTACTGTTTACTTTTGGAGAATTGATCCGTAATCTTTAGATGATTGTATTTGATCTATTATTTGTTTTTTGGGTATTAACTAAAGTAGAAAACTCTCATTTAAGTTAGAAATACATGTTCTAGTAGTATAAATATTTCGAGTTTTATCGCTCCTACAAATATGGAGATAAGTCATAATATGAAGTTTGGTAGAAAACGCGTTTTAAGAAGATTTAAAGTAGCATTATAAAGTTGAAATAGTAACCGGAAAAACAGCAGAGAATTATAAATTTATCGTAATAATGCATATTTTTAAAAAAACATTAAAAAAATTACTGAATTCAGCTGAAGGAATGCTCAAAAATATTCTTTCTCCCCTTTTGATTGAATTCTGATTCCTTTTTTCTAAAGTATGGAACGATCCAATGGCGTGACTCTATATAGCTATCAGATTGCGTTCTTGTAGATATTTCCACTTCTCTAATAAAAACAACAGTATTTAATCTAGTTGATCTACCGAAATAATGAAAATACAACTTTCTATTAGAGGTATAGACATGTCTACAAGAATATTATCTGACAATTATATCTCCTTGTAGTAACTAAATTCATGGATTTATTGTCACCACAGTTTTCAGACTTCTTAGTTTAGAAATACCTAAAAAAATGCATATGAATTAAAATTTTTAAACAACACGATTTCAATTCACATAAAAAGTGAATGAATAAATGTTCTTTTCGTTGTCAGTGTTTCCGATATTCCTCATATTCGTTTCAAATTTGAAGAAATTCTGAAGCCTCGTGTTCGAGAAAAATAAGGATGCTTTGAACATAAGCTTATAGAATTGAATCCAGAAATCTCCGCTTTTGAAAGTCCGTTAAATCGTGAACTGTGGATTGAACAGTAGTTAAAGTAGGGTATTACCTTCGAAATTGTGCTGTAAGTGTAAAATATTTAATTAACATACTTTGTTAGTAACAAAAAAGTTGTTACAAATTGCCCTTTTGATGGACATTCATCAAATACAGTCCTTTAAATCGAGGTTTTTCTGTATTCAGAGATGTTAGCATTGATTTCTGTTAAGCTTTTGGATCAACCGATTATTTCGTGACTAGCCTCTCTACTGCCTTTGTTGATTTGTCCCAGCAAAGGGAGGTGAAGTGCAAACAGCCTTTCTTGTCTTTACGGCCCTTTTTGCTCACAGAATGGTCCTACCCTCGTAATGCGTCTGTTGGCCGTCAAAGCAGGGTGCACTCACCACAAACAATTAATCTGAGTGGAATGGGTGCTTAGTTCCGACTGGCTGAGAGCACACCGAGACACTCTTAGCAATATGGGCCGGACGCCCCTGTTAATGCTATTCCGAAGAAATCTACTTATACTAGGTTTGCTTACGGGAAGCGATTAATTCTTAGGGAAGCAAAATAAGACGCTTAGGTTAAAGCAGCATACAACTTGTTCTAGACACTTATTTTATTTTTGTTATCAATTCCGTTTTAATTTCCGTAGTATTAACTTTAAAATTTTAATTATCTATAAAAGAGAGAATTCAATTTGGAAATTTTGTGCTGATGTTTTATAAGTAAGTTTGAGTAAGATTTTTATCGTATGAGCTGGTACAATGATTTTAGTGGAATTTTGTATAGCAATGATAAAAATGTTGAAAAACATCTTAATAAAGCATGGCCCAAGATAAATCGAACCCAAAACAAGTAAAGAACACATGAACTGTAAGGCGATTTTATGCAAGTAAATGAAAGACAAAAACCTGCTTACGTGGGTAATTCCGTTTCTACGGATAAGTTATTGTTTTTGTTTTTTGATTAATCGAATAAATTAATGCTTGGGGATAACAGCCTGTGTTGCTATAAATCCCACTATACATCAATTCAAGACACTAATGCTTTTTGGTTTCTCCTCTGATATGTCAGGTTCCGTTTATCACGGGCCACCCTTTGTATGTGTTAATTTTTTTAAGTTCTAATTATTTTCATTTATCATGATCTTATATGTGAAAAATTGTCTGAAATCTTACATCCTCGCTTAAGTAAACTGAAGACTTTTGCAACAGCTATGAGGAATTACCGAAACTGAAATGTAGAATCCCATTTTGAAATACAGATCCGGTCATCAATGCTCTCGCAGATGTATTTCAGAAATAGGTTAAATAAAATAGATAGAAAATGAGGTTTTCAGAAGAAGAAAAGAGGATATAACCAATTTAGCTAACATTTTCAAATATTTCACCATTTTTTTGAACGGATAGGTTCTTATAATTTCAAGAGAATATAACATTTATAGTTACTTTAACTAAAGGCGAAATTAAAGCTATTTAATTGTAGTTTTAACTAGGAATTCGGAACTAGCATCTTTAACCCTTTCGCTTCTATTAATAATGCCTGCCAGAGCCGGCATTATTAAGCAATCCGCGGAGATGAACGCCGGCTATAACCGACATGCATGATGCGACTCGTAGAGACGAGCACCGGCCATTGCCGGCGGCATTCATTCGAACTTCAATTATGCTAATAATAATTTTAATTGTAATAATTCTTGTTTATGTAGAAATTATGAATATATTGTTTTAAACTTCCTGCAGGCGCACCCTTTATACCAACACGAAAGGTCGCGCGTTTTTCTTTGATACGATATTGTTAAATATCAATTTTTAAGCGGGTAATTATTAAAATTGGGTCGTAATTGGGTAAGGGATAATAAGTACAATTATTTTAAGTAATTTCTATTTAAAAAGAAATGGAAATAATGAAAACATGTTTCCATTCCCTTTTAACAGGGAAATAATATAAAGAATTATTTGAATGGCGAGAAAATAAAATAAGTGAAATTGCGAATACTTCAACTGAAATATTTATATTTGCAATATAAAACTTTAAAAACAATATGGAAGTAAAAAACAGTTGAAATTTAGATATAAAAAGCAAGAAATTAGCTTCTTAGTCATTTCATTGCAACGATTGCGCGTATCTCTATAATACAGATAACACATTCGGAGAGTCCTATTAAAGCTTCGAATTTCAAACGATAACTAACAGTTTGTCGAAAGTAGCTGAAAGAATAGCCAAAAACATGCTTTCATAGCACTCTCTGGTAAAAAAGAAAATGTGTAACAAAATTCTTCTTTAATGTATTTCTCACATGCGCACCCGTTGTAAGAACTGATGGGAATTTGGTGTGTGCCATCAGTGGCGTTACACCGCCCCCCCCCCTTGTAAGGTTAAAGATATCTCTTTTCTTGCAAAAGCATGTCAAGGTAGCAAGGCGTAGACCTAAGTCCAAACACCAAAGACTGTCTAAACTCAATGTGTACACTTTTGGCGCGGGGTTTCGTTCATTGGCAGAGCTACATCGGAGCTAACCGCAGTAGCAGAAGGGGAGAGCTACATCGGAGCTAACCGCAGTAGCAAAAGGGTTAAACGCGCTTTTTGGAAGAAAAATTAACCTTTATAAATAATGTTCTTCGTGAGATATCTTACCGTCCCGAAAATTTTGTAGCACTAATGGTTGTATGCTAAGCTTACATTTATCATTTATTATTAATTATAACAGCTTCTGAAGCTGTATAGTAATCATAATCATTAAATCATTTTAAAGAAAAGCTTTGCATAAAATTGATTACTGTAAAATATTCAATGTTTTTCTATGCAATCTGACATTAATGACTGAATAATCTTTTAGATATAATACAGGTAGCAAGCATACCAATGTACAGAGTTTAGGCAATTCAAACTCGTTCAGCTTAATTTTTATGAACATTTTTAGCTTACTCATTAAGGTTTACAAAATATTTTCACAAAATTTACTACGTTAAACTGTTGATTTTAAAAACAGTTTGCTCTATGGTGAAATACTGGCTTAACAAAGGGAGTCAGGCATGCAAACGATGGCAATTTTCAGATTCTTTTACAGAATACTTATGACCGATCGGCTGAAACAAATAATTTTTTTCTGCTGATATAAATCAAGCAAGATTGATATAACGTCGAGTTAATTTTAAGGAGAATTTTAATTCTCTGTATCTGAAACTTTTTTGATAAGAATTCATTAGAAGTGTGTAATTTTTTTAAAGAAGTTTTTGTAAAGTTTTTGATAACTGGGAGCTCATATGATCTGGGTGTCAATATAACTAAGTTTGACTATATAACAAATAATTTAACTATCCATGTTATCTCTTTTCGAATTGTTGAAATTATTGCGTAGCTAGTAATATATATCTTATTCAAAATACAATTGCAAAGCAAATTAACAAAGTCAGCAAGAAAAAGACATTGCTACTTGATAATTCCTTTACTCATGCTGCAGAAATATTAAAAGAGAAAATCATTTTATCTGCGATTCTAATCTAAGGGAGGGATATTATTCCGAGGCATGAAATCGTCTCCGTCTGACATCATGTGTAGAGAGGCCACATCGTGTGCAGTAGGCGAACGATTTGATTGGATGGGATTGGCAAGACTCCAATCATTTCACTTCAGAGACGAGAAAGAATGAGGGGAGGGGGATAAAATAATAATAAAAGGGAAAAAATTGACGCATACCTGGTGAGTGTGGTTAGATAATGAGGTTTCGAACTGAAGCGGGAGAAAATGTCTGCCCAGAGTGATTATGGGTACCTCTATCTATTTAAAGTACCTAACGTGATGATGAATAGAAGGAGACCCTTCCAACGATTCTCGTTGTCAAAGAGGGTCCTGCATGCAATCCAAAAGATTTTTGCCCTTCGCGGAAGATTTTGACACCTTTCTCTCTTCTTGGGAAGTTAATCAATCAGTCACTGGATGCATAAACGAAAGGTGTCAATCACTGGAAACTCAACGGAATGCAAAATCCATTCAAACGATATGTATCAGTGGACATCCATTTGCCTTATAATTAAAAATTAAATGAAAATTATTTGATTGGATTGCATTTGAAAGTGTCGCCTCATTACTAAGTGACGACCATCGATTAAATTATTATTCTGCAAATAAAAATTATAGAAGCTCCAACAGGTGTCTCAGGCAGTAAATACATTCTGCAAAGAAGGAGCGTTAATATCCTTAAGTTCATCTTAGAAAATATCTTCAAATGTAAGATTGTAAAATTGTTATGCATTGGGGGAACAGGCTTTACACTGAATTTTCTGGTAATGTGGTAAATAGAACACAATATTTTTCTCAGTTGAGTAGAACCAAGTCTAAAGATTGCAAAACAGTAATAATAACGATTGGACCTCCGACCTAAGATTAATTGGAGAAAATAATGTTTTCATACAGATATATTATAGATGATTTATAAGGGTCGTTTAATAAATGCCGACTATGAGACGCTGACATATTGGACAATAAAGAGTGAAGGAATCTGTTAACCCTTTAACTGCGGGTATGGTTTATAAGCCATGTACCTAAATTATAGCCAGACGCAGGTGTGGTTTATAAAGCACATGTTACAGCTGTGGCTTATGTACCAAACATTTTTAAAAATTTCATATATAAATAAAATAAATAATTTTTTTTCTTATTGTTTATCTTACCACCAAATTATAAAAATAATTCAAATAAAATTTTAATTCTTACCGTTAATTGCAAAATGCATACTTAGTCATACAAACATTTTGGATTCGCCACGGTATCACAATAAATACATGACACACACACATATATATATATATATATATATATATATATATATATATATATATATATTTACATATTGCGTTTAGAGCGATTATCTGTACTAAAAGTATCCTCAGTTAAAGGGTTAACTCTATGAGCCCTATCCCGCCTCTTACCGCCCCATTCGACTGAGGCCGGACTCAGGCGGTTTCGGGCGCCTTAGTGAATTTTAAGAGAGAAAAGTGGTTCCTTTCTTTGTTGACAATTGATCGCCCAAACATGGGTGTCGTCCTCCTGGAATTTCTGTAAATAAAGGAAGGATTTCATTCTATTTTCGTGAACGAAAATTTACTTCAGTTCTTGAGGTACTAGAATTCTCACTCTAGCCGGGTTCAGAGAGGTAAGGAAGTCTGGAAACAATTCCCTCAGGAATGGGAAATCAGAAGATATTCTTATTCAGCTGATGTAAGCAGAAGAAGAACAGCAAACCGACTGCACTGTCGATATTACTCATTATGCTTCCCGGAAGCTTCGAACAATGAGTTGTAATGCATGGTGAATCAAAAACTACCGAAGCTAAACTAAATCTAATTCTAAGGGTTCTTAGGAACGACACTGACACTCGTATAAACTACACAGTTGCATTTAAAAATAACATTTAATAAAAAAAACATCTATAAATAACGATGGCCGTCAAATCGACCTGAAAACGAACTACATTTCTTTAAGCCTACTCAAAACAATACAAAACCGACGCTCCCAACCATAGTTCGGGATTAATTCCCATACGGTCGAGAGCGCCCTCTTGTGATGAGGCAGACCATGGGTTAAACTAGAATAGATATTTTCCACACATGGAAGCTGGTAAAGTGGTAAACTGTGCATCACCAATACCCTCTTCCTCGGTAATGTTCTCCCACACACGATCAATGAAATCTATTGTCTTAAGTCTTTCCTCTAAAATCCATTTAATCTTGTGATTTCTGCAGTGTTTGGTGAGCCGAAAATTTTTTTAAGGACAATGATTTCAGTAAGATGTTGATATCAAGGAGGGTATTCAGAAATCGTTTTCTTAAAATCCCCGTGAGTTTTATTTACTTCTACCTAACTGGTGCTCTGCTGGGACAAATTTCTCAAAAATTTCGGAAAATTCAAATAATACTTTACTATTAGCTACAGTAATACTTTACAACACCTACAATAAATGTTTACTATTCCAGATCCGTTGGCTCGAAATTCATTGAACGCATATATTGTATTGAGCTTACTAGCAATGAATCGACTTAACGTGATACTATAAACTGAAAAAAAGTATTAAAATAATATTTCAAACTCTTCTTTCCTTTAGGCCGACTGTGGAGATTATCTGGGAATGTCATATGGTAGAAAAAAGAGATCTGCCCCAGCTTTATCTGATTTTGATGCAAGCCGAACTATGACGGTTACAAATGAAGTCAACGTATTGGACGAAGATCATCGAATACCAAGAGCTGCTGGTGAGTTGAATTATTCTTTAAATTAAAGGCTTTCGGATTAGAGAATCCGAGAAAAAAATTTTGTTACTTTTATTTTCCATTTTTACTTGAAAAACAAAAATATCATTTATAATATTTCATTCATATCTAATTTACTATCCATGTCTGAACAATAAGCACTCACAGGTACATTCTTGAGTATTTTTTACAGCGTTTATTTAACGATGCTCTGCGTTAAGGTTTACTATATCTGGACGAAGGGAACATGTATAATATAGAATTTAGGACAATTTCCTTAATTTGAAATAAGAAGAAGGCTTACAGATAGTTTATCATGAGCATTTAATATTTAGAGTATGAAAATCAAACTAAGTCGTTACGAAATAATCAGCAATGATTAAAAAATTGAGCTTCGATTGCAAGAAATATCACATTTTCTGATATCACCACGAATGTGTAAATAAAAAACTTAAAACTAAGATAAAATGGATATGGTTTTCGACTAGAAGTTGAAGAAGCAGAAGCATCGAAACTTTCCGTTGTGGTGGTGGTAAAAGGTCTACATTACTAACGAATCATCCAATATTTCTTCTTTTCATCACAGTTTCTTGTTATTAATATGTTCAAAGATGAAGTATATATAAGTAGTCAGTACCTTGAATAATACTTCACACATAAAATTGTTTTTAGTAAGTATTGAACTAACTAAGTCTAAAGCAAGGTTTTGGCCTTTATGCGGATGGTCGTGGGCTACAGCATTATTCTATAATGGATTCATTTTGTTCGCGAAACCACAGTAGGCTTTTGGAACTCATCTTCGCTCTGGTATTTTTGTAGAACCTTGGCGAGTCGGGTATTACCTTGGTGATATGACCTCTTTCAAACATGAATAAGTTCTCCTCCGAAGATTTTCAACGGCAGAACAATCTGAAAAGATACAGTATATTGAATGATATTTTTGCATCGTAAAATTCTATATTTCTTGCATAACGTTCGGAATTATAGATAAGTAATTATGAGTAGTTGATGGTCAAATAACTGGCATTTGAAGACGAGCGCGATTTTTTTCCATCTCGTAGAATCCAAAAGGACTGAAATCCGTTGAGAAATACGAGTACATAGTGCTGCCATCTATTTTTTGAAGTTTAAAGCTTCACAATTTTCTTCTTTTTTTTTAATATAGCTTTCTTGGCGACACGAAATTTATGATGATTGAAATTAAAAAAATTGAAAAATTCTGATTATGTAATCAGATATCTAATAACTCGATAGCATTTTATTTTTGTTAAGAATCATCTCACGTCATTGAAATATCATCTTACATAATGTGCGTAACTTTTATATACTATATTTCAAAAAACTCAACAGCGATAAATATATTTATGGAAATACTGTCCACGTAATATATATAAAAAAATCGTTATCATTAATTTATACATCGCATGGAGAAGGGCTACCATCCTTTATTGAGAAGTAGAAAGAAATGTTAGAAAATGACGAAAAATACATTTTCTCAATTATTAAACCCATCACATACGATGTTAAATATTTTAAATTTGTTTTTATAACAATGAAAGCAGAAAAGACTTATTTTAGATCTTTAACAGTAAAATTTTCATTTAAACAAAACACAGAAATGAAACTACCAACTAAAAAATCACGAAATAAACCAATGAAAGGAAATAACAGTGATACCTATGAAATCTTCTGCGGCCCGAACACATTCACTTTATTGTAACGCTAACAGTCAAACAGAAACGTGCCCACTTAGATAACATCTTTTTCATAATACTGTGACTGAAAATTTGAAACAGGTCGCCAACAGTGTAATTTTGTGTTTTCTTTTAAAATGAAGTTTTTTGGATGGTACTGATTTCCTTTGTCTTTTGGGAAATTTCGGACTAAGAGTAGCTATATTTGGCGTAATGTAAGCTTCAAACAGAAAAATTTCCCAAATATTTTGAATCCATTTCGAATCAAGTCCTTAGGCCTTAATAAAAGGGACTAGAATGGCTTTCTTGTTTGTTTAATTCGATTACCTCTGAGTTTATCTTAGTTGTTTTTTTTTTTTGAATGATTTTGATTTGCATTGTTTTTTTTATGCAGCTGCAATTGCGCGTTTCTTAAATAATGTATAACTTTTAGTGTCTAAATTTTATTGTTTAAATTTTGTTATTTCGTTGTTTCTGTTTAAAGTTTAAGTTAACTTTATTTTTAAATTTTATTCTACTTTTTCTGGTTAATTGTTTTTAAGCTCTAATTTTGTGGTGTGATGTTTATTTGACAATTAACAGCAAAAGAAAAACTTTCTTTAGCCTTTTTCTTTTTATATTTGTTGCGATCTGATCGCAAATGGATTAATATTTCGATTTTCTTGCAACGTAGAAATGTAAGTCATGTACAATTTCTCTCTATTTAGGAACAGGCATCGTAGAAGAGGAGGTGCCACCACCCAAAGCCCCTTCCTCTCAGAACGCCGAAGTCACTAACACGACCTCTTCCAGTTTCCTCCCTACCCGTTTCGAGTATCTGATTGGTGGTGCAGCCCTGGTGGTTTCACTGCTGATTTCCGTCTGTGTCAACGTCTACCTTTTGATATTCATCAAAAGAAAAGTGGAGAGAAACAGCGACATGGAAAGCAGCTGCGCCCCTTCGTTACGAGAATCGCCTTTCGTGGATTCTATGTATAGAGGCAGCTTGTACGACCGATATAATCCAAGGTACGACTGGAAGTTCGAATCCAGGGAGATATTGTACCCACCCATGCCCATACGTCATGCCAGGACCACCCACAGGTCTCACAGTTTCAAATATTGATATTTGAAAGAAGATATGTTCCTGAAAAAAAGGATTTTAATGTTCGGTTGGATATCGTACATTCACGTATTTATTTTTATAAAGACATTGTAATGCTAACAATGAACATGAAGATCTATGACTAACAATTCATTCATGCATTTGAGTTCTATTGCTACAAAAGGAATACAGATGTAAAGGATGTACGTCAGTGAAGTGGGTTTGGACTTTTTGATTGATTGAAGTGATTGATTTGAAGTGATTTTTTGCATGCTTCTGTCATACATGTGCGCATCTTTCAGAATTCATATTACGATCTCATTAGATGTCAGATATGAAGATATCCAACACCGTGTTCGACTGCCAGTAATAAATCTAACGTAATATCTGATAGACGATGAATGCATTGTTCATTCATTCAAAGGTGTCCGGCTAATCTCGAATAAGAACTTGGTGCTGCTCATGTAATAACTTATTTTTAATGTCATTTGCTGCTTTATTCATTGTAACTTATTTTAACAAGATATCGTAGATATCATTCATTTCAATGTTTGCTTAGGTCTGTGGTGTTTACGAATTGGTTCTGCACATACCAAGAGAAGAATTTTATAATTTTTTTCGTATTTTATGATGAATAAATGGTAAGTGCCTGGGAAGAGCTTATTTAACTAAAAATAATGTCTTGTTTTAGTTGTCTGAGATTTGTACTTTCAATTTACATCAAAATGTAAGTTTCAAACAAGGAAACAAGAAATGTAATCTCTATACATAACATCACAGCATACCCCCGAACTTGGAGCCCAAACGGCTCCCTGCCGGCTGGATGAGTATGTGTGAAGCTATTGAAAAGCAAAAAAAACACACACATGAGATATAAAAACACATAAAAGGGAACATAATTATAGACGAACAAAGAAAAATATAATGAAAAGTATATAGAGGGATACAATCCTAATTTATTATAAAATATATACAAGAGGAGTTATCATATGAGTGCATTGAAAGGTTAGAATGTTTCCTTTAGTTACATTGCTTCATACAGTTGTAGCTCCATGATGCGGGGCTGTTAGTGTTGTTCGATGCGACGATAAAGAAGAATTGATAATGTATTGTAACCGATTATACTGATGATTATTGTCGCAACCATCCTTAAAATCGTGGACTGGTTTTGTGTTCTGTCTTGTTACTTATACTTATGGATCGCTGGAACTGTTACTCCAGGATTGGAAATATATGTGAAGGGTGAATTTTTCGAATGAATTACCGAAGAATTTGTGGTGGCTGGTTGCTGTTCTTATGCTAGTGGGCTCTGCTGCTCAACTGGGTATTCATCGAATTTCTGGTTCCGGGAAGTGAATCTTTGGAAGTATCTATTTCTAGGCTGGAGTATGTAATCTCTATGCAGACTTTAAATATATCTTTCCGCTACACGGTTCTACAAAATTTTTATTTATCGCCTCATTTGTTTAACTATTTATTCTGTCCTCGCATCCCTCCACCAAAATATTAAGATTTGTTCTTCATCACAGTCTTTAAAGGTTTATCCAATGTTGTTATTCATTTTCAAGACAATATTGTTTCCAGGGACATCAGACATCATAATTTTTCTATCTAGGAGGTTCCTTCTTTGTCCCCACATATACATTATCTTACAAAGCTATATTTACAATCTAAAACGAATCAGTGTACAATATTACATACCTATATTATGAACAAATTTTACTCCCTGTATTTACAGAACAAATGCATTAACTTATTAATAAAGTTAAATGAAAAGTGTTCTGGAACTAAGTCGAGAATTGAAGTAGGCTTCAAATTTTCTTAAAATGAACCGTTTGACTAGAATCGTTGAAAAACATACTCCCAAGAAAAGAGAAAAACGAAGATCTGATGAAAGTAAACAGGAAAAAACAACTCTCAACACGGAGCTATGATCTTATCTCTCTTTTTCACGCGAATTATTTGCACAAATTTTTGCTTATATCAGTGGTAACACAATTACAATTAAATGCTTCTATTGACTTTTTTCAAAAATGCAATTAAATGCCTCCCCTTCATCAAAATGAGTCAAATATTTTATGGTGCCAAACTCGCCACTTACTCGTCAAAACACTGAAACCATTAAAACGGCCAGCATATTGAAACAGAGAAAAAAATACATATAAAATTACATATACGTAGTTTCTAACAACCTCAAGGAACATTCATGTCAAATTCGTAAAAAACTAAACAATGCGTTTGGGTGTAACGGCGTAACAAACAAATTCACAGACAGACGAAATGCTGAACAGCCTAGGTGAAACAGACATATCGCATTGCTCGCTCGGTCAATTATTCATTTATAGCAAAAGAGAATAAAAATCCTGATTGCAGAATATATATATTGCAATAATGCTCGATTAAGTTAATAAAAATAAATAATGAGAATGAAATGAATAAATGAAAAAAAAAACTATAAGAGAAATACAAGATGAAGGTTGAACCATGTATGTGAAATTTCATGGTTACATACACAGTTGTTGAGCCATGTATAAACATGCGCAGAACTACAAATGAA
The DNA here is from genome assembly GCA_013235015.1 of Araneus ventricosus. NCBI lineage: Eukaryota > Metazoa > Arthropoda > Arachnida > Araneae > Araneidae > Araneus > Araneus ventricosus. The sequence continues at coordinate 80,146 of BGPR01000086.1, read as the reverse complement.
ATAACCTAATAATAAACAGAATAAAATATTGTATTCTACAGTGTAGCTAATAATTTTCTTCACTATTACTGAAATGTTTGCAAGATAGATAGCAGCACGAGCATATTGTTTTTTTGTGCTTACCATGACCATATTTTCCTCTCATTTCGAAGGTTAGCGATACCGTTAATAGATGGCAGCACAAGCAATTCCTTTCGCCTCAGGTATTTTATTTGATATGTTAGACGGTATTTACTTACAGTAAACTTTTATTTTCATGCATTTTTTTTTATTTTTTAAATTTGTTTAGAAAATGCACTCTACAGAATAAACTCCAATTACAGAGTGCATGATACAGAAACAAACACTAAAATAGCCGTAAAATACAGATTAATAAAAACAACAGATAGACACAGAAATCACAAAAAACACAACTCGATTTTAAAAAGCACACAAAATAAAAACACTTCAAGAACACAAAAGCCGCAAACATTCAGTCTTAAAAACACCGTAAGATATATTAAACACATCAAGATCATCAGAGTACCTGTTAAAAATCTTGTAAAATTTATAAATAGAAAAATTCTCTGGGAAGTATATAGATAAAAGACAAAACTGCTGCGCAAATTACTTTGGTATTGTGTGGATAGTATTAATGGAGTCTATTCAGCTTACCGATAATAGTCATATGCCATGGTCACAAGTCATACGTTGTTTGACAATATGATGTCAAGTCCTCTTTTCTCTTGCAAGATCACAATAAATTCAAAAATTAAATAAGCATGACACTTTTGATGAGTTTCAGATGAACATGATTTTATTCCACTTAAATACAAGCTGTTCGGTTCTTAGAATCGATACCCTATTTTTTATTTGAAGAAAACCAATGTTTTTAAATAATTGTGTTTCTGTGCCAGTTTAACAAATTGATTTTTAAAATATGCATGAATATTACTTAAAATATGTATATCCATGACTCGATCAGTTTTCGTCGCAGAAGAGTGGAAGGGTTTTTTTTTATAAGTTAATGTGTCAAAACTATTTTACTAAATATAACCAATAGGACCAGGACACTGTATAACAATTTAGACTTCATAATTTTTTCTGCAGTACATGTATGTGCTCAAAAAGCATAAAATATAATTATTTGCATCATTTAAAGCATTTTCCAGCTGGAAGTATATGCCTATTTCTGAAGGTTTCGAAATCAGCTGTTGGGTCACGTTTAGAGTGGACATCCAGTGTGCAAAATCTATTCACACAAGCTTATAAGGAGTAAATTTATTTCTTAACCCTTCAACCGACTGGAACGTAGAAAGTCGCTCTCTGATGACTATTCTAAAACCGGTTCCGTCGCAGAAAGTCGTTCTTCGATTATTACTCTTAAACCGGCTCCGGCGTAGAAAGTTGCTCTCTGTTTATTACCCGATAACCGACTCCGAAACATTTGCGTTCACCATTTAGCTACAGACACTAGCCATTAGCCCACCATTTAGCACATTTAGCCGTTTTCAAAGTATTCAGCTGAAATATTTTTGCCGTTCAAAGGGTTAACTTATATCTATAATATAAAGCAGAAAATTCATGTATCTGTCTGTCCGTCTGTCTGTCGGTCACCAGTACTCCTAAACGGTGTACCGTAGCGACATGAAATTTGCACACTACATTCTAGAGCACATTTCTAAGTCAAAGGTGCTATTTATAACATTCAGAGTTAATTAGTTCTTAAGATATTTAATTATCTAACGAAAATTAGCCACTATTAAGCCTAATGGTTAGACGGTTTTTGCCAATAACTTCTGAAATATTTATTGCAAGAAAATAATTTTTACGCCATCTTAAAGAGCAGAAAATTAGCTTTTTAATGATATTAATTCCATTGGGATAAAGTATTTTCTCTGATCGTTATTAACGTTTAAAAATATATTTTAACGCATTATTTAACAATACTTTTTATTCTTATAATATTAAGTTCAAACCAATTTACTGTTTATCTAATTACTCATTCACGTGTTTCATTAACAGAGACAGAAACGCACGTGCTGCGTGATTAAGATAATATTGCTTTTATTTGAACATTAACTCAAAGTCAATGTTCTTACTGCCGTTTTTATTTTTAAGCATATACAACTTTTACTATGCACGTGCAATAATCCAATGACGTTAGTTTGATTACAATGAGATTTCTCGCGTTCAATTTTAATCCTAATTAGTGTGTAAGGCCATTGAATGTTTTTTAATTCCCGAACAACAGATGATTTTTCTTAAATTATAGAAATACAAAAATATTTTATTCTGAAAGTCTTACAAAAATGCATTAAAATTAGCCGTGGTACAATAAAGCTAAAGAACAAAAATAAAGAAAACACGTGAATTGCATTTAATTCAACGAGCTGAGAAACGAAAGAACGAGACTCATAAAGAAAAACTGTTTATTTAGTTTAAAGAGAATACCTAATCAGTTTGCGATTTTTCTGAAACTTCTGATAATATTTTATTTTCAAATGCCTAAAAGAAAGAAACAGGCATTTAATCTTTCACGTCTCGCCACAATGCGAAAAAAGCAGTCGCGGGAGAAGCAAACTGAAGAGCAAAAATCGCATATCCGTGAATTTGACAGCATATGTCGATCTGATGGACGAGCGAATGAAACCGCTGAAGAAACTGAACAGCGACGTTCTGAGGACAGATTAAGAACAATTGCAAGACGAAATAACATGACTGCTGAAGAAACTCAACACAGCGACGTTCTGAGGATAGATTACGAACAATTGCGAGGCGAAATAACATGACTGCTGAAGAAACTGAAGAGCGGCGTTCTGACGACAAATTACGGGCAATTGCAAGATGAAAAAATGAGTCTTTTGAACTTAGGAACCAGAGCCAAGCGTCAGATCGTTTACGAACTTTAAACTCGAGAACTATAGAAAGCAATGATCAGCGAGAGCGAAGGATTCATTCTTAAAAACTATAAGTTTCAAAAACGGGATGTGAGATTTCAAGATAAATAAACGAATAAAATGTCATTTCCTGTTTGATTATGTAGATCTATGAAAGAGTTTCGACGGAAATCCTGTGGACAGGCTTGCTTATGGTCGGTGAAGGGTTTAACAGTTCGCACGCAGGCTACACTTGTTGTTTCAAAAGTAACAGCGTAATTGCCCCGTTCTCCACCAACACATTTCTTTCTCAAAACAGGCATTTGAATTTTGATTTCATCGCACTTTGTGCGTCGTAGGTACCGACGTTTTTTCCAAGAGTCATTACGTTCCGTCTTCAAGCATCTCACAGTCGACCTGACTTGAGGAAGGCGGTTAGCATCGAACTTTTCCTCCACCAGAGATTGGAAATCATCGAAGTATGTCCTCTCTTCAATAGAATAGCAGTCGTCTCGGGATGCCGAACGTGCGTTGCTGTTCATCATCGTTTGTATGACGTTTACTTCTTGAACTTGCAGAGCAGCTGTGGAATGATTTTCGTGGAATAAATGAGAACCATCCATTTTCCAAATTGCTCCGTTGACCCACTGAAAGTGAGAAGGAAGATGAGAAACCTGCGCTGAGGGACATTCGAATGCAGCGATTTGTAAAAAGACAGTGAGAACAATAAAGAATTCCATATTCTTCCGTGCAGTTAGCTGTCCAGGACTATTCGAAACGGAAGGAT
>BGPR01000086.1:0-76491 GCA_013235015.1 Araneus ventricosus | reverse complement strand
CGTTTTCGGCGTATATATGAGTTGCAGAGATAAAAATGCGCGATCTCTTACAGCTGATAACCGAACTCATTGACATAAACGTATGGGAATTACGCAATCTTATCTGTGTTTTGATTTCCCATCGAAAGATTTTCCCGATTATGTTTTAGTCCTAAAATACTCACTCGTGATATCTCGGGATCTCACAGAAATAAACAGTTTAATTCCTTGTGCAATACGTTTTCATAATGGAAAAAATTACTTTCAAACTTCAGAGAGGATATTTCAAAAATTTTCCAACGTTTGAAACTGTACAAGTGTACAATTCTCAAATTGTTTACTTTCCCTTTAAATTAACACTGAATATACGTTTTGTTATTATAACTGGGATTCTCGAAATTACCACTTAGTTCTTATTTCTAGTGGACGATACTCTTTTCTAGGAGAATACCAATATATCTTAAAATTGTATCACGAAAGATGTTGCAATCAATTCTGTACATTCTTATGTAAAATTTTAGTTTATAAATCAGAATTAACAGATGCCTTGATGCATTTTGCAGATTTGATAGTAACTGAAAATACAACAGTAGTACAAGATCATTGCTAGATCGTTTTCCATATGTAACGGGACATTCAGGAAATGACGATGTCCATCCGAGAAGCGAAATATGATGAATGCATTTATTACGTCTCTAATAGTTTTTGATGAAAAAAAAGATCATCCCGGATTCTTTCTGAATATAAAAATAATGAATCGACATTTCTACAGTGTTCTCACATAAGTAAGTGCTACCCTCCTTTAACTTGAGAGCGACGAGAGCTTTAGTCATGAAAGTAGTGTCTAGGTATAGCAAAATTGCCTATGCTCTATGCGATGAGACAACTTACAACGCCACCTGGTGGCAAACTTCGGAGTTAGCGTTCGTATTTCGAAAACGGTACAAAATAGAGAAAAAATTACAATTTCAAAGTTTTAGAGCGTTATCGATTTAGTACAAAAAGACACCTTGTGCATATTAATACTAAGAAAAGCACGCTAAAATTGCACATTTTATTGTTCGCGATTTCCGTAACAGTGACGTCCCAAATTTGTTAAATGAGAAAAAACAACTAGTTATCACAAAAGATACCTTTATACCCGGTGTTGAAAGTACTCTCCATCATCTACAATACAGATTTCATCCATTGTTTGGATTTCACTTTGCAAACGCTGTTGCATATAAGTGGCGCGCTAGCACAAGCAACAGTAATACGTCATCGAAAGTCCTGAGTGGCGTGGAAGTTTGGAGAGGGGGTGCCAGCTGACCGTGGTTCAAACTTACGAGGTCCTTCTCTAAATATCCCTCGTGTTGCTTCAAAACGGGACGTTAATACAACTAAATTAAAACCTGCAATGTTGTCAGAAAGTTCCATACACCTGCTGTTTGAGTTATTCCCACAGAAAAAGTATAATGGGGTCATTTTTCCAACGAAAGATAACCTTTCCTCCTTTTGTGCATGTGATGTCACAATTTTAGAAAATACGAACAAACAATGTGCATTTTAAGCGTTTTGTTCTTCGTATTAACAAGGTATCTTAGGTCAAGGTGTGCACAAGGTATCTTTTTGTACTAAATCGATAACGTTCTGCAACTCTGTAATTAACATTTTCCCTATAATTTGTACTGTTTTCGAGATAGGATCGCTAAATTCGAAGTTTGCCACCAGGTGGCGTTGTAAGTTGTCTCATCGTATAGCAGTCAGTCAATTCAATATTCCAGAGGTACAGACGACATGTTACATATAAAATACGGTTTTTTATTGGAAGAGTATGCATAAAGGGGAAAGAGAAATTTTCGCTTGAGCTATGGAACTGTATTTTGGTTACGTCTGATGGAAAAAGTGCAAATTCTTCGAAAAAGAATATTTGGGAAAGGCGCTCTATTAATTAATTATGATAAGGATAAGTAAGTTCCAAAATGTTTGTACAGTTTCCTCTTAAGAAAATTATTCGCGATTTGTACGAATTATATTAAAACTTAGGTCAACAATTAAAGGAATAACTTTCCAAACGAGTAACAAAAGCTCTTGTAAAATTATAAGAAAGATAAATAAATTCTGAAAATGAAGGATGTGCTTGAAAAACTGATTTAGGGGGAAATCTATTGTTTAAAAATGACTTTGAAGAATGAAGATGTTCGATGAGCAAACATTTCTTTCTCATCATGAATTTTAAGACTCCTGAAATGTTTCGTTGTTACTATCATCATATTTATTCTCGAAATTCTTAATTAAATTAAATGATACACATTTTTCTGTCAATAAGGAGTCATATAAAATGTTCACTGCTCTCTACAATTATTTACACGTTGAGAATTACAATTTAAAAAATAACATGCTCTTGATGTTACAATTCTTATCACTGTTATTCATATTAATGATAGTATAAGTTCGCAGTTAATTGATGTTTAAAATATAATATCGCCTGAATACAAAAGCATCTTCCTAATATTTCTTTCTTGTTCCTGAAAACATTTCTTAATAATAACTGCTTTTATCTGTTTATATTTTCCCTTTAAATTAAGTTGTTTTATTGGATGCGGAATGTACGTTCAATTCTGCGTTAAATTATGATGATTTTGTTATTTCGAATTTTTTAAAGTTTTTGTTACTTTCTAGTGGTTTTTTTCCTTTGTTCTGATTCTCCATATAAAAAAAAATATTGGTAATTCCAGTATTTTTAAGGTTGAAGAATAGGTTTGTACTTGTTTATAGCTTCATAATATTTAGAAAGTATTTCGAAGCATATTCATCCTTTAAGCAGCCTCTATTAAAGAAATTCCGCAATTTCCCCAGAAAACTTATTACCCGTTAGAATGATAATTCGCGTAAATATTATATAGTGGTCCATTAACTCGTATATTCAACAAGTCACATTAACCCTAGTGAACTTTCTAGCATAGTTTAATGCGTTATTTTTAATGGGAAAATACGAATGTTAGTTAAAGTTAGAAGAATATGTTAAATGTAGGAACCACCAAGTCTGTAGTCGTGTAATGCATACTATTTTGATGGTTCTCGAAGCAACTGTTGGATCAGAGAACCTAAATCTACGAACGTCTCTCAATTAACTTAAATGCTTTTCTAGCAAGCGGACTTCACTATAATATAATGAAAAGTTAGATCGGTTGGAAATGAGTTCGATAGGTTTTTAATTATCATAATAATTATAGGAAAGAATTTTACGGGGATTCTATTTAACGATGGTATCTCGTTTAAAATATTATTGAAATCAAATATATAAGGATTTTATGAATTTCAGGAATTTAACTTTCATCAAATCATTTTGTTTACAGATATTCCAAATTTCTAACATTATTATTATAGTCATATGTGTCGCCCTTATTATTTGCGCAGATGCCTCCATCCTAATTCATTTTATCTCTTTGATATAAACACATACAAACTCCCCGTTTCATGAAAAATATCGTAACATCTTTTCAACCCTGAAATGGGTTTCATTATAGAAGGGATAAAAATAAGATACATAAGCTTTTATTATTAGAAAGCGATTTTTGAAATGTAGGGGAAAGTCGGGTAAGACGACGAAGAGTGTAAGATGACGAATTGGATTTTTCTCGAAAATTACTCTTGATGAATGCGCCGATTCTGCATCGTCAATGTTCCGTAACACTTTAGAACTTTCAAGGGTACATTCCTACAAGCTGAGATTGAAAGTTAGTGTGTTAGTATTATTTATGCGCAGCTTCGATGCACCGAGACTGTGCAATGGCACAAGGTTACAAATTACACATCTAGGCCCAAACATTGTGCGAGCTACTCTTATAACTGGCATAGCGAGAGGAGAAAGTCTTTTAATCCGACAACACCTACGGATTTACCATTCCAGTTAAAAAGGTTACAATTTCCTTTAAAAATAACATTTGCCATGACGATTGACAACAATCAAGGCCAGAACTCAAAGTGGCAGGTACACATTCGTAAACATAGTTCCCTATGAACACATGGGCAACTATATATGGCGTGTTCACTTGTGTCCAGCCCACAAAACATCTACATCCTAGCAAAAAAAAGTAAAACAGAATACATAATATACAAAAGCGTGTTAGCATAAGTAAACAAATTACCTAATTATGTCAGGAGACAAGTACACTCCTTTTGGTAGTCCAATTATTATCAACCGCCAGAACTTTTAGTTTCCACTTTCACCATGGAACAAAATACTTAAATTCGTGAAAAAAATATAATAATTTAATAAAGTAGCGGTTAACAGCTGGTACAGAAATATAAAGGAGAGACGATTTCTGCTATGAATAAAGAATTTTAATCATTACAGTTGTTTACAGAAGGGTCTAATGGATTTTTCAGGTCAACCTAATTTTGAGAAAATATCAAATATTTATCCCTCTCTCAGTTAGTTAGTCTCAGAAGTTATTATTGACGTATTGAAAACTGATACAGAAGCAATATATCTATTACAAGCTGAAAATAATCATTATTTTGCTAATCACGTAAGCCTTTCGAATCTAAAAAAGTAAATGTAACGAAATAATGAAACTTTAACTATATCATTAATGATACGTTGACGAGAAACTTCAACAATGTTGCAGGCTATCTACTTTATTCATTTAATTTCTGTGGCAAATAAGACTGTATGACAGTTGATAGGTTTTAGTGACACAGAGCTAGTAACAGCTATTCGACACCAGTGAAAGGAATTTGAAATAAAAACAAAAAGATGAAATAAATGACTCATGTGTATAAAGCCTTTCGTAAAAATCATAATACTTGTTTTAATGAAAAAACGCTGTACACAATGAAAAGATCACATAAATTACGATTGAATTTGATAATGCGGTATTATATCCATCTTGGCTAAACAAAACTTGAATGAAACAGAAGTTGATCAGTTTAACGTTAAAGAACTCTTTTAGTTTCTTCTTACTGATCGTAATTTTACTTTTCAACACTCAGGTGCATTTGGTGAAGACAGTGAATGGTGCAACAGCTTTAAAACTGGAAAGGAAGATTTCGAAAATTCAGAAGCAGAGGTAGAAAGGAGAAGTGCCTTGACGTTATGAATCCAAGAAACGATTTCAAGAAGGCTCTAAAGACAATTTTGCTTGTTTTCTGTCTTATGGGACTGGAAACGCTGCCTTGTCCAAAAACACGGCAGAATACTCAGCTAAGTAAAATGTTTTGTAAATTGCCGAAGTATTTATTCATGTTTTCTTTATTCTCGGCAGCCTTAGCGCATGGCATGTGGTTACTTTTATTTTCTAGTTTCAAAAGAGAATTTTCCTTATTTTGCCTTGCGCTTTTACAGACATCTGCTTATGCCTCACTAATGCGTCGAAGAGACAAGATCCAGTTGTTATTGGGAAAAATCTCACGAATCTCCAACACTTTTCATTCTATTTATAAATGGAAATTCTTCAAGACCTCAGTACTGATATACATAGCATTTATGATCACTTTTGACGTTAACATAATACAAATAATCCTCAATGACAAGTTAAGGAAGAGCATTCGAAAACAGGTCTGGGGATTACAACACATTACTGAAGAAGTCAAACTGTTTTGCTTATCCCTTGGAGATATATTTGGAATTTCTTCAAGTTTAGCTACAAGTTATATCATGATTTCCTTTGTCACATTTTATCTTTTCGTGTGCAATTGTCTGCGATTTTACAGCACAGAATTCGTCTCAAAAATACATGATTTGATCACTAAATATGGGTACAAATTCACATTGCAAATCTTTGAAAAGATAACAGATGCAATGATACTTGCAGATGATTTTCTCTCTTTCCCCATTTTCCTATTTGTGCTAATATTCACGTTTGGGCTGTTTTGGTGTTGCTATAGCCTCATATTGTTATTCCACGAACATGACGGAAACTACCTCGATATTTTAATTATCTTAATAGCAGATTGGATTTTACTAGTTACAGTGATGATACCGGCAGCGGCTGCCAATGAAGCTGCAAGGGTTGCAAGGGACGTGGCTCTTTCTCTGCCAACATTGTATCCGCAAAGGCATCAAGAAGCAAACTTACTTCTATTTAATATATCAGCGAGGGAACCTTCTTTGACTCTGTGGAAGATCTACAGGATCGAGAAGTCACTGCTCATCAGCACAGTAGGCAGCCTTGTTACTTACGGACTTCTTGTAGGGACTTTCGGAACCGTTAGCAGTACAATGAAAGACGACATTAATGCTTGACATTTCTGCATTGATGATGAATTCAAACTTTTGTCATTTTCAGAAAGATGCAGTTAAAGTTAATGTATTTACTGATAAAACACAATGAATAATGGCTTTTCAAATTATTTTCAAACTAATAAATGAGCAGGCTTAGTTACACGTCTACATAACGATGGCGACACCAGAGCTGACACCTGCCTCACCACACCAGTGGGAGAGCGTTTGACCTAGGTCGTCAGATTTAACATGCACCAGAAACAGACACTCAACGGATCTTCAGTGGAAACGAGTTTCGTACCTGGAACCATCCACCACAAAGCCGAGGCCTTACCACTAGGCTACTGCAATCACTAAAAATGTTATCAACCCAATAACAAATTATAAAGTAGATGTTGGCCTAAAAAACATTTGGAATGCCAGTGGGATGAAAACACATCATTTTTCCATGTATCAGAAATCATGCCAGTATATCCTGCACATATCAGAAAATCGAACTCTATTTTTCATTTTTATTAATAAAGTCAACGGAATTTTCAGAAATGAGTGTCAAAGGTAGAATTGAGACCGATTTCCTCGGCTTTGCGCGATCAGAAGGCTTGCTAAAGGTAGGCTTATAGGGATATTATATTTTATAACTCAAGAGTTTACGTTAAGAAAAATATATGGACATAGCCCCATACTTAAGCAATTCAATAGTGAGTGAGGAAATTTCATACATTTTCACGAAAAAAAATTACAGCTATAAATGTGACGAAAAGAATCGCGTAGTAGATCGAGAGGGAAATATTTTTCTGAGAATATCCTTAAAGAATTATTGGAAAAATGCTCGAAAAAGAATAAAGAAAATTACAAGTAACATTCGCGAAACTAATTTATGTTTCGAAAATGTATTCAAGAAGTATGATAAAAATAAAAGAGTTTTCGAAATCTTAATTACATAGTAGTACTCGCGGATATATTTTTATAATTTCAAAAGAACCTCGAAAACCTCGTCGAAAGGAAAGAAATTAGGATTTAAAAGTTCAGTCTTTAATAACCGAGTTTTCGATTATCCGAAGTGATAATAGTCTCAATCAGCTAGGATAATGAAGAATCTGCTGTAATCACAATTTGAGTGAGGTGACAGACCGCAGATTTCTATTCTCAACAGCAGTCGCGTGACTCCTCATACCCTTTTATTTTGAAAAATCGCCTCTTTAAAATCCTTAGAGATATCCTAAAAACATTCCTCAGATTTCGTTTCTCGGATAGAGATAACGATTTCTTGAAGGTACCATTAATTACGGAAAAGTGATGCTTGCAATGACCTTGTACTACTATTCTCTCTTCAGCCTCAATCAAATCTGTCAAATCTATGAAGGTATCTGCGAATTCCTTTTTCTAACGTAAAATTTATCATTGTGCATATAAAATTGTGACAGATTTGATTGCAACTTATTTTGTGATCCAATTCTATTATATATAGGTTTTCTCTTAGAAGTCATGATTATTCACTAAACTAGGAATTCGGTGATAATTTAGAATAAAAAGTAAATAAAAACACATACTGAGAAATTATATATTGACTTTTTATTTAATAGGAGCTTAAACCATTTGTTTATTGAAAAATTGCAACGATTCATAAGTTCAAAATATTTCAAATATACTTTCTGCAGTTTTAAAATAATTTATAGCAGTATGAGAGAGTCTTACATAAGGAATTGAACTGATTTTATTTATCTGAGAATATGTTGTGATTTAATATTAATATATATAGCTACTTTTCTAGATACCAAGATCTTTCACTAAAAATAGGAACTCAGTGGTAATTTGGAATCAAAAGTAAGATGCTGAAAAGTACTCAGAAAAGATATATTGAATTTTTATTTAATCGAAAATTACACCATTTCAGTATTGAAAAATCGTAACGGTTTATACGTAAAAAAATTTGTAATATTCTCTCTGAAGTTTTAAAGTATTTTCTGTCTTTTTGAGAGCATATTGCATAAGGAATTAAACTGTCTTTTATTTCTGTGAGATGCCGAGATATCTCGAGATAATATTTCTTAACGTAAAAATACACGGGAAAACTATCGATGTTGAATCAAAACACAGATAGCAATCTGAAATTCCCATATGTTTACTACAATGAATTCGGTTATCAGCTGTATCGTATTGCGTGTTTTTATCTATGCATCTCATATAAATGCCGAAAACGGACATCTTTACGATCATTCACATCTTTCCTTTACGAATTGTCTCGCCTAGCTAGCTCAAAGCAAGGAAATGGAATTCTTTATAGTTCTCATTGTCTTTTTACTAATCGCTGCAATTGAATGTCTCTTCGCAGGATTTTCCTCATCCTTCCAACTTGCAGTGGCTCCACGGAGCATGTTGGAAAATAAATGGTTCCCAATTATTCGACGAAAATCATTTCACAACTGCACTGCAGTTTCAAGTAGTAAACGGAAATGAAACCGTACAAAACAGCAAATCACTTAAATTAAAGCATTAAAGTGAAATTTATGATTGTGAATATGAAATTGTTACAGATTTAATTGCGACTTATTTTGTGATACAATTTTAATATACACTGAAGAGCCAAACCATTATGACCACCTACTCAATAGCGCGTTGCGCCTCCTTTGGCCTTCAAAACTGCTGCAATTCGCCTGGGCATAGATGCCATAAGTTTTTGGTACATGACTGGAGACAGGTTGTACGAAATGTCTAAGTAGCGGTCACCTAAAGTCGAGATATTCGGACGTGGTGGTGTTTGAGCTCTGAGCTACCGCTCCATGACATCCCAAATGTGCTCCATAGGATTAAGATCCGGCGAGTTAGGTGGCCAGGACATTAAGTGGAATTCATCAGTATGCTCCTCGAACCACTCCAACACAATCCGAGCCTTGTGACATGGGGCGTTGTCCTTCTGGAAGATTCCATTTCTAGTTGGAAAGACAAACGCCATGTAAAGGTGCAACTGATCCGCAATGATGTTCAGATAGTTCACAGCTTTCATGGCCTGTTCTATCCCAACTACTGGTCCCAGAGCCGCCCATGAGAACGTCGTCTAAAGCATAATACCGCCACCACTAGCCTGTGCAAGACCTGCTGTACAAGAGGGGAGCAACTGTACGGCGATTTTCCTCATCCTTCGAACTAGCAGTGGCTCCACGGAGCATGTAGGAAAATGAATGACTCTCAATTATTCGACGAAAATCATTTCACAACTGCACTGCAATTTCAAGTAGTAAACGGAAATGAAACGGTACAAAACAACAAATCACTTTCGGAATCCAAAGAGGACTGTTATTTTAGTGAAGACGGCTCATACTTCAATGATTGCCAGTCTCTGGTGGAGCATAAGTCCGATGCAAACCGCCTTCCTCAAGTCATACCGAGTATCAGATGTCTGCTGACTGGAGTTGATAACTCTTCGAAAAGATTTAAGTGCCACCGACGCACAAAGTGCGAGGAGGTGAAATTTATAGTGCCGGTTTTGAGAAAGAAAAGTGTCGGTGAAGGACGGGACAGTTACGGTATTACTTTTGAAACAACGAGTGTAGCCTGCGTGCGGACAGTTCCATCTTCATGTATCAGAAGCAAAACTGGTCACAGGGTTTTCTTCGATGGACCTTCATAGAACTAAATAATCTCTAAAGTGGAATGACATTTTATTCATTTATTGTAGATTGAAATCTCACATCTTGCTTTTGACGCCTACATTTTTTTATGAATCTTTGTTTATTTATTTTCATTTTTATATGTGATAATGTAAAATATGTTGTTCTCGAGAAGGTAAAGTAAATAAATTTCTTTTACGAAACTACAAACAATCGTTGTAAATCAATGTCCTTGTTTAACAAATGCACAGTATATTGCTATGTGTGCTATTGTATATCGGTGTTAATGATTTACTACATAAAATAATGGCGAATTTTTATTTTTAGGGGTAATAAAGTTTCTAATGAAATTACGGAATATCAGTAAAAGCGACTGTTTCAAGGATACTATACTTCGAAATTTTGTGCAATTATATAGAATTCTTCAATAAATTAGGTATGCTTCATCCTCAAGAAGTTTCGAAACACAAATTATTTTCTATCTGTAGAATCAGGTCAAATGAAAAGATCAATATAAAATAGCAAATCCTTAAAAATTATAAGTACTAAAATCTACCCTAAAAATTACAAATATATTGAAATTTTTTTATGCATTTTTCAAAGACCCGTATGGTTGTGAACCATGACTCCAAATTTTAGATCTGATATCAAAATAGTGTTAAAGCTATTTGAAATTTTTTTTAGTGTTGTCAGTCTCAACATTTGACAACTGAGTGGGCATGTTTAGTTTCCTTTTCGTTTTGAAACATTTTCTTATTCTTAAAATTGATTAATTAATAATTATTTTGAGAATAAATCAATTCCTTTGGTGAAATGTCTATTATGACTTCAACGTTCACTACTCAAATCGTTTCTGTTTGTTTATATTCTGCTTTCTTTTTGATTTCTCATTACTAACTAACTGATATTCATAAAATGGACTTTTTCAGCATCAATATTAATTTTTAGACAAAGTGTTTTTTAATTAGAAGCTTTGCAGTATAATATTTTTGCTTTTTTTATTCATTTTTCTGTCGAAAAGCTCTCGAGTCGCTAAGAGACATAATTTTTTGAAGAGCTGGACGACTAATTACATAATATTTCAAATAAAAAAATACATTAATTCATATTGAGTTAAAATAGTGTTTTGGTTTATTTTATAAGTTGGGAAGTAACCTAGTAAAAAATGAGAGCTCTAGAAGCATTACTAGTCTTTGTTCTATGCCTTTAAAAACTTTGAATGTATTTTCCCCGACTTTTATTTTTGGCGATGCGTTTTCTATTCCATAATGCTTTTTTTCTGTTCAAGATCGAGTCTTTAAATTTTTTGTAGATACTTTCATATATTTTTACTATAAGTATTAACATGTATTTAGACATGAGAGTTCTAAATAATTTTTTAAAAAATGTCAAATTGCATATTTTTAGAACTTTGAGGTTTTTTTACAAAAACAATTATTAAAATTTAAAGAAGAGACAGATCATCAATCCCAAGCTTAATTTTGTAACGAAGAATCCAAGAAATTTAATTCATTTAAAATAATTAAAAAATATTAAAAAATTAATATTTTATACGAATTTTAAAAAATTTTTTAAATTACAATTTTTTTTAAATTTTAAAATATTAGTTCCTGCTAAAATTACTTTTTAAAATCAGAATCTATTTATTAATATAATCTTAAAAAAGTCTTTAATTTATTTTATTATGTCTGTCTCCAAAAAAAATTTTGAAAATGAACATATATTTTTCTCACAAGAAAAAAAATTGTATTGCCTAAAATGTCAGGAATTTCATCTTATGAGATACTCTGCAGACTCTATAAAAATAAAAGGAAAAATTTAAACATATAATCCGCAGGTATATCAGAGGAACATTTTCAGGAACGAGAAAGAAATGTTAAGCGCATACTTTTGTATTTAGTTGATAGTATATGTGTATATAAATTTACAAACATGAATTAAATGCGAATTTAGATCATATGTCTAAATATTAATTCTTTATTTTTTTTAACGCAAATAAAAACTTTTTCAATTATGACGCCCAGTATTTAAATTTTTGTAGAGGGCATTTATAATTATATTTGGCTTCTTGTTGACAGAAAATTTGCATCATATAATCTGGAATAAAATTACGAGAAAAAACTAATTATTGTGCCAACGAAAGATTTCGGAACTCTTAAAATTCATTCATGGTAACCAGGAAATTTGTTTCTCATTGAATTTCTTCATTCTTCATAATAATTTTCCCCAATTGCTTTTTTCCTAAATTATTTTGCCTAGCAAATCCTCTCTTTTTCAGATTTTATTTATGATTCTTATCATTTTTCATATGCGTTTTTGATAGTTACTGCCTATAATTACTGACCGAATTTTGAATATATGAGTAATTCTTTAACTTCACAAATCAGTTTCCTAGAAGAACACTTTCCAAAAATTTTGCAACTCCTTTGTCCATAACTTAATTAATTCATGCAAAGCCTTTATAAAATCTTCTTTTCCAAAGGATCTTTCTTTTAAATTTAAAAAAGTCCAATGCCATAGCTGAAGCGAAAATTTCTCGTTACATTTTCTGTGTAATCTTTGAATAAAAAAACTGTTTTTATAGATACGAATAAAAACTCGTTGGTTCCTACAAATAATACTCTTTTAAATTCAACTAACACTCGCGTTTCTCTATTAAAAATACCACATCAAACTAGTTACTGTTACTCAAACTGTTACGCTGTGTATTACAGTTAATGTTAAAGTTCTAAAAAAAGTATATATAGACTAATATTTGCCAGAACTGGACAAAATTTGATAAAAAGATAAGATCAATTTCATACATTTTGTTTGTTGCTATAGGTTACTACTTTCACATACAGACAGAGAGATTTACTTCCCTATGATAAATTAAATCAGAAATTTGATACAGAACTTTAATTGCGGAGCGAAGACTATAATCAAAATTCATAATTTGAGTTCGTCTGTTACAGTACTAACACTCAGAAACAGACATAAACAGATACATAATTCCAAAAGACGCATTTTTCGGAAACATGAAGGTAAAAAACGAGAAAAGTCTTTAAATCTTTGAGTTCCAATATTATCGTAGTCATATAACAACTCCGATACCTTACGTATACTTCGTATAAGAGAAATTAAAAACTGTATACTAGACACGAATACATTAATAATAAATCGCGAGGAACATTATGATGCTAAATAAATTTCAGTTTAAAGTGGAAGCTGGTACGAGCATCCTTAATTGTACACTGAGTAGAAACTTAATCAATAACTCAGCTTTTGTCTAAAACATTGATTACTTCATGATTCAGGGTTGTTTAGTTGTGTTGCAGAGAGAAAGCGTCCCGATTTCTGAAGAGTTTCTGAATACGATGCATCAAGAGTTTCATTTAGACAATGCAACAGCTGTTTTTTCTGAAGATTTGATTTTCTAGGCAGAACATTTCTCCGTGATATTGGCCAGTATCATGTATTCATAAATTTCAATCGCTTCATATCAACAATGTTTCGAGAACTAAGAAATATATTTCACAGAATTACGAAAAAGAGATTTTTAAACAGAAATGGAAATATTTTTCGGATTCGTCAGACAATGAGGGCAAGAAGTGACGATTCGTCAAATAATGATGGAAATAATATTCGTAGCGAAATAATTTTAACCCAAAATAATAGTCCTGATTTTTCTGTTCCTAATGAATTTAAATGGGTTATCATTGTTTTCAGTTTGATAGGAATTCATATGATGGACTTCGTCGAAGAAGGAGATAAAAACTCTTGGAAAATGAATTTAAGACCTATTGGTAGAGAGAAAATATTTTACTTTCTCAAGAATTGTTCGAAATATTTCGCTTATATAGTTTTCACGGCAAAAATTATAGTGCAAATATTATGGCTGATTTTCTTACCAGACAAAAGAATGCAATTAACTCACTTATTGCTAATAGTTCTAACTATAATTGCTTATATATCAGTTTATAGAAAACGTCGAGTTATGTTACAAATTACGTTTGATCTGAAGAAAATGTTTACAAAGTTAATAATTAGTAAATTCATCAAAAGGAAATATTATTTCATAACTTACTTTTTCTTTACACTAACTTTGCTCATATTCATTTATATTTTCATGAGTGTCACAGAAGATAATGCAACATTTTTTCAGACAAAGGAATTCTGTGATATAACCTTAATGAAGAAGTATTTAAAAATTGAAATTTTCAGCTGTTATATGATATTACACATATTTGATGTGACTTCTATCGTCTTAACAGACATATTTATGCTAATATCCATAATATTTTACTGTTTTGTTTGCGGATTTTTAGAACTTCTCTTTCAGAATTGTCTAAATAAACTGGAAGACAATTCCTTTGCCAATGATTTTAAGAATTTGCTTGGAATGTGTTGTAAAGTTGCGATGATCATGAAAACTGTGAATGAAACCTTTTCATTTCCTGTCTTTATTTTATTTTTTATTAACATGGTTATCCTGTTTTGGTCATTTTACTGGGCGGTATTGAAAGCTACCATGACTTATGGCTATTTCTTTGGATTATTCATTTTATTCACAAATTGTCTGCCATTGCAATTCCTTATGGTGATTTTCCCTTCTAAGACAAACGAAATGGCTGAGAAGATAAAACACGTTTTACGATATTTAGCATATAGATATCCTGTTCATCGTGACGAACTTAAATTGACTTCTAAGAAATATTTTATTCCGAACAACCATCTTAGTTTGTGGAATATCTATGTGTTGAACAGATCACTGTTAATCAGTTGTTTCGGCACTTTGTTAACGTACGGAATGCTACTAGGAACAATAGGAAAAGAAAACTAAATAACAGAAAGAAAATATACGCACTCAAGTGTTGTTTTGAGTTCTGCCCAGTTTTGAGATGAATGAACTAATGATATAAATTTCATGAAAGATTAAACTGAATGTCTCATTTACTGTATACAAAAGTTGATCTCCGATTTAAATGTTAGTCTCTATTAACCGAGTTTTCGATTATCCGAAATGATTAAGATCCCAATCAGCTCAGATAATTGAGGTTCGACTGTATTATATAGATATTGTTGTAAACAAAAGAAAATCCATTGACCATTCGTAAAGTAAGCAATAAATTTCAGTAGCATATTCTTTAAAGTGTATTGTAACATTAAATACAGGTGGTCATAAATTATTGAATTCATTTCAAAAAGAAATAAAACAAATAATAATGTTAAAATTGCGATTTTTTTTAAATGAGAGAGCAAATAAAAAAGATTTACCATGGCTTACCATTACGGTGTTCTAAATTTTCTACAGCGAGAATTCCATACGCTATGGCTACCGATCAGCGAAGCCGATGCACGTTTTCTGACTTCCTTTTTTAGATTTTCTTCAATATCTCGAAAACTATTCAGTTTTCAGATTACAATTGATGTAACAATTTAAAGAGCGTAAAATTCCCTACAAATGCATGGTTTTATTTTTTCTAGCTATAATAGTTTCGCAGATAATGGCTCTCAAAAATAGTAGATGTTCAATAATTTACGACCACCTATCCCACCGTAACGGCGCGTTACATATCTGAAAGAAAAACCTTTTTAAAATGCGCGCTAATGTGAGAGAAAAGAAACCGTAGTTACAACATTATTAGTTTTTACTTATTTTTGTAATGGGTGCAATAATTTATGACCACCCTGTATTAGTTTTTATGTTTAAAATTTTAAATGAAGTGAAACCCACTCGTGAATAACAATAATCTATATATTTAGGTCTCCGGTGAAGGACGGGCCTGCGAAAAGCGTCCCGGGGCCTCGAGAGTTATATTTCCTGTATTCTATGTAAAACAGAGTAGAAACAAAGTGCTTAATGGGTCATTCACTAATGTCTAAATGACAGTATTTAACCTTTCTGCTTATTTAGATTTCTTTAATATTTTTAAGTATTTATATTTCTAATCAGAGAGACCTAAAAACTTTAAAATTCATTTTAATTATCACTAATTTATCATAAAAAGAATTAACTCATGCAATATATTTGGTTAAATAGAACTACAATTCAAGAGCTTCACTCTTTTGATTACAGGTAATCATTTACAGTGAGGTGAATAAAACTATATCATTTTAAGAAACATTTTTAGGAATTCAGTTAAAATGTAAGAATAAGAGCGACAAAGAAATATTTGAAAAATAATTTTTAAGAATGTCTTTTCGAGAAAAGATAAAACTTACAAATTACATCAGGAAAGAGTAAATGCTTCGTTCCAACTTCTAAAGCGAATTTTTCCCTTTTATGTATTATCAGAAATTCACCTCAACTAAAATTCGCCAAGACGACACTTGCTGTTTTTATGGTTCCAAAATGGGAATACGACACTAGTCTGGAATACAGATTTCACAAAATCAATCTCTCTGACGATATTGTTCGGTTATTCCATTTTGATGTTAAATACATCAAAACAAACATCACATCAAACATTTACATGCAAAAAGATTCCATTAATACATAAACTGAATTTAGGATGATAAGCGTAGTTTCAAAAGACGAATATTTGTTTTCGAAGAATATGCTAATTTATTACATTTTGTGATGATTTTTAGATTAGATTTTGTCGAAACTTCCATGTGAAATCGAATAAATAAAGAGAAAAAAAGAGTTCCAAGACTTGTGATTAGGAGTGATCTGTTGAGTGGATAAATTTACATAAAATCAGTCTATATATGCTCATGATTCAGATCTTTTCAAATTAAAATTTCCAACTTTTCTTATTTCTTGGAATTTGGTACAATAAGCTGTTGAAAAGGGTTTTAGGCTTACCGTTTGCAATGGATGATGGAATCATAATCAAAATCTGCACGAATAAGAATTGCATTCCCGGAATCAAAAAAAGCGAATAAGAACCTAAGAGAAATTTTCTCATGGATGCCAGCTTTTATCCCATTCTAAGTTCTCCTGTCATGGCCTACTTACAAAACGCAAAGGAAGAAGCGAAAAATTCTCATCTATACTATTCATATCCTTGTCTTACTTTCGATATAAAAAAATCTGTATTCGTGTTTAAAGATACTTCTTTTCATTTGATCGAGAGGATTTTGAATCAATTCTTGCAGAAATCGACAGCACAAAGCGTAATAAATTGTAAAAAGTGTCGACACTATCAGTGTTATTGTGTTGAAAACAAAGTTAAAAACGTTAAAAAATAAAAAGCAATGAATATTTTGAAAATTTAAAATATCCGTCAGAAATTTACTTTTGTACAAGTTTGTTTCCCAAACAGCAATACTACGACTCATAGTGAACGTTGCCGTCATTGCTATAATGGAAATAACTAAAAGCATGAAAATATATTTTAGTTGTTTGAACTAATATTTTTGGAAACACTTCGATTGCTTTATCAATAGTTTTTAATGTAGGGTTTACTAGAGCAAGTTTTATACAGGGGCAAGTTTACACAAGGCTTATATTTCACAAACCATTGGTCGGGGGGAAATTCATCGTCAGCTGAATTTCTTTGCATATTTTAAAACAGAAAACGATGAAGAATATGTAGTTGGGACAAGTCCAAATCAAGATAAACAATTTCTTAAACGTATTTCTTTTTCTTCTCGCTTGAAAGTTACTACAACGTTTATGGTTTAAGGGACAGTGAGCTTTGATACCTAATAATTATAGAAGGATAAAAATGAATTTAAATTCTTCTTCGATTGAAAGTTTATGATTGCCTCCTTTTCTCGCATTTTTTTATATCCAACTTTCAGGAACTTTTCAATCTGTATGGATTTTTTCTGTAATTCCATATAATAAATGCATAAATTGTTTCTCGATTTTTGTTGTAAAAAAATCTCTTTTCAGGATTCTCCTTTGTATTTTAGATAAGTAAAGACTATCAATGGTTTAATGAACATCAGATGTTATGTATTTATGCAAAAACAATTTTCAAAGTTTTTCATTGTGTCCATTCATACTTTTGTGTACAATGAAATACGAATTGAACATCGTATAGAGAACGAAGAGAAGAATTTTCCTTTGTTTGGAAAATTTTTCTTCCTGGATAATCATTATTTTGTAAACAATCGATTTTCTGACGAATAACTTTATGTTTTATCTTTCGAAAAGAAATAATCGATTTATTTTTACCATTACATAATGAGATAAAAAGAATTAAAGGAAATTCAGGATAAATATCAATCCTTAGAAGAACATTAAAGTCATGCATTGCAAATTAATAGATTTATTTTCGAAGAAAAGAAGAGTTGTCAGTTTCTTTTTTTTTGTGGCTCCAAATACTCGTAAATGCTGATAAATTTCTATATGTGTAGTTTTATCGTAAGGCTTTCTTAATACTAACCTGATTTAATTAAATGATTTTCAGATTTCATCCTTGAATAGCACTTTCCTCAAATTCCAATATCAATAATCTCCAGAGATTTATAGTTGCAGATTTTTAACTGTTCAAATCCAGGGAGATTTGTTGCATAACTAAATTTGAATAATATCCCTGATTTTCAATTCAGATATTAAAGAACGTCCTTCGTTCATTATATAAAAGCTTATTTGCTATGTTTAATTTTCCAGTTATTTATTTATCCCCAAACATAAATTTTCTAACCGTAATGACTGTTTTTTAAGTGCAACGTTTCGAATGATGAATAATAGCTTTTTCTTTGTTCCAATCGCAAAGATATGTCAAGAATTTTGAT
Organism: Araneus ventricosus; assembly: GCA_013235015.1. Taxonomy (NCBI): domain Eukaryota; kingdom Metazoa; phylum Arthropoda; class Arachnida; order Araneae; family Araneidae; genus Araneus; species Araneus ventricosus. The sequence goes on along the minus strand of BGPR01000086.1, from coordinate 58,023 downwards.
ATTTACGAAAATATATATGAACATATGAGTCATCTTATTTAAATTACCTCGTTTAATTTAGTTTTGCACACTGGCCCCTCACAGCCGTTTCTCACTTCTTTCTCAGCTAAAACCAATCAAGTATTATGGTGTAGAAATTAAATAAATAAAAGAGACAGCTTTCAGCATTGTCGAAGTTTATCATCAATGTATCATTAAGGATAGACTTTTATAACTTGGTTATTTTTACTTTTTAGTTTCAAGAGAGTACCGCCGTTATGAGCAGAATGATGATTATTTTCATCTTTCACTAAATATCATATATCTATTTCTTACTGTTTCGAATATCTCCTTGATAACTTTTTACTAATATGAGAGTGAAAGGGGTAAATGCTTGAATATTTTCTAAAAATCAATTTTCCCTGAAAAATCCATTAAAACTCCCTGTAAACAGTTTTAATGGTTTAAAATGTTTTCTCCTGGAAAAAATGTCTTTTTTTTATTTCTTCATTATAAAATATTTATTGTGATCGCATGCAACATCCTAGCACGAAAATTTAAATCTTCATTTAATAATTGAGCTTTGCCTTCAAAAGTAATACAGCTTGTTATGTGTTATTTTTTCTTCTTTTCTTTTAATTATATTTGTTAATCAAATATGTTAGTTTAAAAAATTTCTCGCATTAAAACAGCCTCAAGAAAGAATAACAGAAAATAAATATCCTTAATTAAATTTCGAAATGTATTCCCAACATGTCCAGAAAAACAAAAGGAACCAAAATTTTCATTCTACAGAAGTATTTTTAAATCTAAAATAACTTCAACATAAAATGAAACCACGAAATGTTTTTAACAATTGCAACCATAACTATCTTCAAATATGAAAATTAAGTCAACTGTTTTAATGAAATACACTATTTCGAAAAATACTGGATTATGTCGAATCAACATAACCTGTTTATATACTTACTTGGCTCATTTACATCTGATTGCTTAGAATAAATCAGTTATTCCTTTAATTTTGGTAGAGTTAATCGTAACAAAATATTACATGAATCTTTGCCTTACCTCATCGCAAAATGAAAGCATCTTTTCTTTGTAATGAAAAGGTTGAAAAATAATTATTATTATCGTTCAAAATTGAAATTCTTCAGGTTTTCTTTCGTAATATTGAGCACGTAATTTTTTTATTCTCTTATTAATTTATGATTCGTGAATTTTTATATTATGCAAACATATGTTTGTTTTTCACTTGTAGATATTTCTCTTTCTTAAAATTTATATTTTTTCAATATCTGTAGTCTCTTTTTACGAATTTTTCTGTTAGACGATTTGAGAAAATAGCATTAAATGTTAATTTGGGAGATAATGTTGCATTTGCAAGAGACTGTACCCATCAAGAGCTCCTGCATTATCGATAATAATATCATTATCTGTAGAATGCTTTGGATGTAAAAGTATAACAGTTGTAATACTATGAAGGTAGTTTAGAAATATTTCAAATTTTGTGAAATAGAAGGAGAAGCTAGGATACTTGACCCTACTTTTACTTTTTCTTATATTTCTCGAATATTTGAATTTTAGCATCATAAAAGGATTTGTTTTTAAGAATGAGATATATACTTATTCTAAATTGATATCTCATTTAATCATAAAATAAATATATTTCATGAAATCGCGTAGGGTCAAGTAACCCTAACCTTAGGAATTCTTGACCCTAAGCTAGGGATACCTGACCCTAAGTGTTGGGATACTTGACCCTACACGCAAAACGTACTTAAATTCTTTTGATAATTTGTATATACGCGAAATTCAGATATTAGGTTATAATTACTGAATTGAAAACATCTTCATTATCAAATAATATTAATGAAACTAATATTAAAAATTAAATAATAAGGTTACTATAAAACGCAGTTGGTATTAATATAATCTAGTTAATAAATTAAATTCGTTAATCATTAAATTAAAACTAGTTATTAAATTAAATTAGTTCAAATTTTAATAAACAATTAAAATATTAATTAAAATAAATGAAAAATGCGGTAATGGAACTGGAAACCCGGCAACGTCATTAGCGCGTTGAAGAATTGCCGGTTTTGAAAAATTAAAAAAAAAAAAGAATATCATCGAAACGCAAAAAAAATCTAAAAAATGTACGAAACAAGAAAATGAGAAGATTAATAGACTTATTCGGTTCTTCTAACAATTAAAGAAAAATAACAGCAAAAGAATAAAAGTATATTTTAAGAGAAAATTCATATCAAGAAAGAAATACAAACTCAACAGAAATGGCGAAACGTTAAATAAAATCGAATGATGACAAATAGTTCGAGCAAAAGATTTTTATTAAAATAATAAATAAATCTTTCTTTCTAAGGCGAAGTAAAAATAGATTAATTAAATTTCAATTATTTTAAAATTCATAATAAAATAATTATTTATTTTTAATTCTTTTTAATTAAATTTCAAAATTTAATTTTAATTCATTCTTTTGACTTGAATTCTTTTTAAATAAATTAATTAAAATTTCTTTTTAATTTTAAATTATCATATTAAAAAGAAATGTTATTCATTAAATAATTATTAACAATTAATTTTTAAATACTTTTTCTCTATATTTGAGTTTCCAATTTTGCTGACAAACTCCACTAATCAGAAAATTGATCCCAACCACAAAATGTGCTTCGATCGGTTACGACATCGAAGCTGCAATAGGTTTCGATAGGACCAAGTATCCCTCACTTGACATTTTTTAAATAATCTAAAAATCAAACCACTTAGTATTAATATACTACATAACATCGTATATCAAATTATAGCTAGAAGTATGTTTAAAAATCATAAATATTTCAATTCATCATCTCTTCAATAGTAAACTTCCTATCCACTGAGGAATGAAAAAGTAAAAATTTACTTTTGGATCCCCAAAACATCTTTGCCTACACACGATTATGATGGCGGCTTTTCAGATTGGAATGAAAATCCCCTGCAGTAGACCATGTGACTAAAAGGCAAATAAAAATGCCACACACAAATTACCAATTATCTTAAAATCTGAGAAAATTGCGTAGAGCCAAGTATCCCTATTTTTCTCAATATGTTTATATGAATCTACCATTTCTACAGCATATTTTTTCGAAGGCCGTACAATATGCTTTGATTTGTGGTTAATCCAAAGAGGTCCGAAATAGTTGATATTCATCATTATGATAGACCAAGAATTCGAATGAAATACCAAATATTAGAAATAATTTTACAAACCTAAGACTGAGGGATGCAGCCAACGGGAAACGTGACAAAGGAAGTGTTATATATATATATGTATATATATGATCAAACAGAAACAAACAACAAACATATATATATTTTCCAAGATACAAGATCATTCACAAAATATAGGAGTTCATTGGTAATTTGGAATCAAAAGTAAAATGATAAAAAGTACTCAGAAAATATATATTAAATTTTTCTAGAATCGAAAATTAGACCATTTGAGTATTGAAAACTTCTAACGGTTTATGCGTTAAAAAATTTGAAATATTCCCTCTGAGTTTTAAAGTAATTTCTTCCTTTTGGAGAGTATATTGCATAAGGAATTAAACTGTCTTTTATTTGTAGGAGATGCCGAGATATCTCGACAGAACATATCTTAACGTAAAAATACACGAGAAAAACTATCGATGTTCAATCAAAACACAGATAGCAATCTGAAATTCCTAAACGTTTACTACAATGAATTCGGTTATCAGCTGTATCGTATCGCTTGTTTTTATCTCTGCATCTCATATGAATGCCGAAAAGGGACATCTTTACGATCATTCCCATCCTTCCTTTACGAATAGTCTCGACCAGCTAGCTCAAAGCAAGGAAATGGAATTCTTTATAGTTCTCACTGTCTTTTTATTAATCGCTTCAATTGAATGCCTCTCAGCGCAAGATTTTCCTCATCCTTCGAACTTGCAGTGGCTCCGCGGCGAATGTTGGAAAATGAATGGTTCTCAATTATTCGACGAAAATCATTTCATAATTGCACTGCAATTTCAAGTAGTAACAGGAAATGAAACGGTACAAAACAGCAAATCACTTTCCGCATCCAAAGAGGAATTTTATTTTAGTGAAGACAGCTCATATTTCTATGATTGCCAGTCTCTGGTGGAGCATAAGTCCGAAGCAAACCGCCTTCCTCAAGTTATGCCGAGTGTCAGATGCCTGCAGACTGGAATTGACAACTCTTCGAAAAGATTTAAGTGCCACCGACGCATAAAGTGCGAGGAGGTGAAACTTATAGTGCCGGTTTTGAGAGAGAAAAGTGTCGGTGAAGGACGGGGCAGTTACGGTATCACTTTTGAAACAACGAGTGTAGCCTGCGTGCGGACAGTTCCACCTCCATGTATGAGAAGCAAGACTGGTCACAGGGTTTTCTTCGATGGACCTTCATAGAACTAAATAATCTCTAAAGTGGAATGGCATTTGATTTATTTATTGTAGATTGAAATCTCACATCCTGCTTTTGACGCCTACTTTTTTTTTAAGAATCTTTGTTTATTTATTTTCATTTTTATATATGATAATGTAAAATATGTTCTCGAAAATGTAAAGCAAATAAATCTCTTTTATGAATGATTTACTACTTAAAATTAACTCGAATTTTTGTTTTAAGGGTAATAAGGTGTCTAAAGAAATTACGGAATATCTGTACAAACGACTGTCTCAAGGATAATATACTTCGAAATTTTGTGCAATTATATAGAATTCTTCAATAAATTATGCTTCATCCTCAAGAAGTTTCGAAACACAAATTATTTTCTATCTGTAGAATCAGGTCAAATGAAAAGATCAATATAAAATAGCAAATCCTTAGAAATCATAAGTACTAAAATCTACCCTAAAAATGACAAAAATATCGAAATTCTTTTTTCTGCATTTTTCGAAAACCCGTATGTTTGTGAAACTTGACTGCAAATTTTAGATCTGATATCAAAATAGTTTTAAAGATATTTGAAGTTTTCTGAATATTGTCAGTCTCAAAACTTGACAACTGAGTGGGCATGTTTAGTTTCATTTTCTTCTTGAAACATTTTCTTATTCTTAAAATTAATTAATTAATAAATGTTTTGAGAATAAATCAATTTCTTTGTTAAAATGGCTATTATGACTTCAACGTTCACTACTCAAATCGTTTCTGTTTGTTTATATTCTGCTTTCTTTTTGAGTTCTCATTACTAACTAACTGATATTCATAAAATGGTCTTTTTCATGATCAATATTATTTTTTAGACAAAGTTTTTTTTTAATTAGAAGCTTTGCAGTATAATATTTTTGTCTTTTTTATGCATTTTTCTGTCGAAAACCTCTCCAGTCGCTTAGAGACATGATTTTTTGAAGAGCTGGACGACTAATTACATAATATTTCTAATAAAAAAACACATTCATTCATGCTGAGTTCAAATAGTGTTTTGGTTTATTTTATAAGTTCGAAGTAACCTAGTAAAAATGAGCATTATTATCTTTGTTCTATGCCTTTACAAACTTTAAATGCATTTTCCTCCGACTTTTATTTTTGGCGATGCGTTTTAAATTCCCTCAGCCTTTTTTTCTCTTCAAGATCGAGTCTTTAAATTTTTTATAGATACTTTCATATATATTTACTATAAGTTTTAGCATGTATTTAGACATGAGAGTTCTAAATATTTTTTTTAAAAATGTGAAATTTGATATTTTTAGAACTTTCAGGTTTTTTTACAAAAATAATTATTAAAATTTAAAGAAGAGACAGATCATCAATCCCAAGCTTAATTTTGTAACCAAGATTCCAAGAAATGTAATTCATTTAAAATAACTAAAAAATATTAAAAAAATCATATTTTATAAGCATTTAAAATTGCAGTTTTTTAAATTTTAAAATTGTAGTTCTTGCTAAAATTACTTTTATAAAATCAGAATCTTTTTATTAATATAATCTTAAAAAAGTCTTTAATTCATTTTATTATTTCTGTCTCCAAAAATAAATTTTGAAAATGGCTACTGTGTATTCTTAACACAGAATTGAACGTATATTCTTCTCACAAGAAAAAAAATTATTGCCTAAAATGTCAGGAATTTCATCTTATGAGATACTCTGCAGACTCTATAAAAAATAAAAGGAAAAATATAAACATATAATCCGCAGGTATATCAGAGGAACATTTTCAGGAACGAGAACGAAATATTACGCGCATACTTTTGTATTCAGTTGATAGTTTATGTGTATATAAATTTACAAACATGAATTAAATGCGAATTTAGATCATATGTCTAAATAATAATTCTTTATTTTTTTAACGCAAATGAAAACTTTTTCAATTATGACGCCCAGTATTTAAATTTTTGTAGAGGGCATTTAAAATTATATTTGGCTTCATGTTGACAGAAAATTTGCATCATATAATTTGGAAAAAAATTACGAGAAAAAACTAATTATTGTGCCAACGAAAGATTTCGGAACTCTTAAAATTCATGGCAACCAGGAAATTTGTTTCTCATTGATTTTTATACTTCATAATAATTTTTTACCAATTGCTTCTTTCCTAAATTATTTCGCCTAGAAAATCCTCTCTTTTCAAATGGTATTTATATATCTTGTCATTTTTCATAAGATATTATATTCGTTTTTCGATAGTTAGTACCTATAATTACTGACCGAATTTTGAATTTATGAGTAATTCGTTAACTTCACAAATCAGTTTCCTAGAAGAACACTTTCCAAAGTTTGGCAACTTATTTGTCCATAACTTAATTAATTCATGCAGGGCCTTTATAAAATCTTCTTTTCCAAAATATTTTCCTTTTAAATTTAAAAAAAGTCCAATGCCATAGCTCAAGCGAAAATTTCTCGTTACATTTTCTGTTTAATCTTTGAATAAAAAAACTGTTTTTATAGATACGACTAAAAACTCGTTGGTTCCTACAAATAATACTCTTTTAAATTCAACTAACACTCGCGTTTCTCTATTAAAAATACCACATCAAACTAGTTATGTTACGCTGTGTATTACAGTTAATGTTAAAGTTCTAAAAAAAAGGATATATAGACTAATATTTGTCAGAACTGGACAAAATTTGATAAAAAGATAAGATCAATTTCATACATTTTGTTTGTTGCTATAGGTTACTACTTTCACATACAGACAGAGAGATTTACTTCCCTATGATAAATTAAATCAGAAATTTGATACAGAACTTTAATTGCGGAGCGAAGACTATAATCAAAATTCATAATTTGAGTTCGTCTGTTACAGTACTAACACTCAGAAACAGACATAAACAGATACATAATTCCAAAAGACGCATTTTTCGGAAACATGAAGGTAAAAAACGAGAAAAGACTTTAAATCTTTGAGTTCCAATATTATCGTAGTCATATAACAACTACGATACCTTACGTATACTTCGTATAAGAGAAATAAAAACTGTATACTAGACACGAATACATTAATAATAAATCGCGAGGAACATTATGATGCTAAATAAATTTCAGTTTAAAGTGGAAGCTGGTACGAACATCCTTTATTGTACACTGAGTCGAAACTTAATCAATAACTCAGCTTTTGTCTAAAATATTGATTACTTCATGATTCAGAGTTGTTTAGTTGTTTTGCAGACAGAAAGCGTCCCTATTTCTGAAGAGTTTCTAAATACGATGCATCAAGAGTTTCATTTAGACAATGCAACAGCTGTTTTTTCTGAAGATTTGATTGTCTAGTCAAAGCATTTCTCCTTGATATTGGCCAGTATGTATTCATAAATTTCAATCGCTTCATATAAACAATGTTTCGAGAACTAAGAAATATATTTCACAGAATTACGAAAAAGAGGTTTTTAAACAGAAATGGAAAGATTTCTCAGATTCGTCAAACACCGAGGGTAAGAAGTGACGTTTCGTCAAATAATGATGAAAATAATGTCCATGACGTAATAATTTTAACCCAAAATAATAGTCCTGATTTTTCTGTTCCTAATGAATTTAGATGGATTATCGTTGTTTTCAGTTTGATAGGAATTCATATGATGGACTTCGTCGAAGAAGGAGATATAAAGTCTTCAAAACTGAATTTCAGACCTATTGGAAGAGAGAAAATATTTTACTTTCTCAAGAATTGTTCGAAATATTTCGCTTATATAGTTTTCACGGCAAAAATTATAGTGCAAATATTATGGCTTATTTTCTTACCAGACAAAAGAATGCAATTAACTCACTTTTTGCTAACAGTTCTAACTATAATTGCTTATATGTCAGTTCATAGAAAACGTCGAGTTATGTTACAAATTACGTTTTCTCTGAAGAAAATGTTTACAAAGTTAATAATTAGTAAATTCATCAAAAGGAAATATTATTTCATAACTTACTTTTTCTTTACACAAACTTTGCTCATATTCATTTATATTTTCATGAGTGTCACAGAAGATAATGCAACATTTTTTCAGTCAAAGGAATTCTGTGGTATACCCTTAATAAAGAACTATTTAAAATTTGAAATTTTCAGCTGTTATTTGATATTACACATATTTGATGTGACTTCTATCGTCTTATCAGACATATTTATGCTAATATCCATAATCTTTTACAGTTTTGTTTGCGTATTTTTAGAACTTCTCTTTCAGAATTTGCTAAATAAACTGGAAGACAATTCCTTTGCCAATGATTTTGAGAATTTGCTTGTAATGTGTTGTAAAGTTGCGAGGATCATGAAAATTGTGAATGAAACCTTTTCATTTCCTGTCTTTATTGTATTTTTTATTAACATGGTTACCCTGTTTTGGTCATTTTACTGGGCGGTATTGAAAGCTACCATGACTTATGGCTATATCTTTGGGTTATTCATTTTATTCACAAATTGTCTGCCATTGCAATTCCTGGTGGTTATTTTCCCTTCTAAGACAAACGAAATGGCTGAGAAGACAAAACACGTCTTACGATATTTAGCATATAGATATCCTGTTCATCGTGAAGAACTTAAATTAACTTCTAAGAAATATTTTATTCCGAGCAACCGTCTTAGTTTGTGGAATATCTATGTGTTTGATAGATCACTTTTAATCAGTTGTTTCGGCACTTTGTTAACGTACGGAATACTAATAGGAACACTAGGAAAAGATAACTAAGTTACACAGAGAAAAGACATGCACTCAAGAGTTGTTTAGAGCTCTTCCCAGTTTGAGAAGAATGAACTAATGATATAAATTTCATGAAAGATTAAACTGAATGACTTATTAACTGTATGCAAAAGTTAATCTCTGATTTAAATGTTAGTCTCTATTAACCGAGTTTTCGATTATCCGAAATGATTAAGATCCCAATCAGATCAGATAATTGAGGTTCGACTGTAGTATACAGACGTTGATGTAAACAAAAGAAAATCCATTGAACCTTCGTAAAGTAAGCAATAAATTCCAGTAGCATATTCTTTAAAGTTTGTTGTAACATTAAATACAGGTGATCATAAATTATTGAATTCATTTCAAAAATTAATAATTTTACAACTGCCATTTTTAAAAATGAGAGAGCAAACAAAAAAGTTTTTTCAGATTAGTGGCGTACCATTCTATCTTTAATTCTAGCATTTCTTCTAGCTTTTAATAGTTTCGCAGATAATTGCTCTCAGAAATGGTAGATGTCCAATAATTTACGAACACCTAGACCAACGAAAACGTAGTTACAACATTATTAATTTTTGAAATGGGTCCAATAATTTATCAACACCCTGTATTAGTTTTTATGTTTCAAATGTTAAATGAAGTGAAAGTCACTCGTGAGTAATAATAATCTGTAGTTTTAGGTCTCCGGTGAAAGACAGGTCTGCGAAAATCGGCACGGGTCGTCGAGAGTTATATTTCCTGTATTCATTGTAAAACAGAGTAGAAACAAAGTTCTTAATGGGTCATTCACTAATGTCTAAACGGCAGTATTTGACCTTTTTGCTTATTTAATATTCGTTAATGTTTTTTCATGCACTCAAAGTTTCTAATAAGAGAGACCTGAAAAGCTTTAAAATTCATTTTATTTATCACTAATTTATCATAAAAAGAATTAACGCGAACAATATAATTGGTTACATAGAACTACAATTCAAGAATTTCACTCTTTTGACTATAGGTAATCATTTACAGTGAGGTTAATAAAACCATATCATTTTAAGAAACATTGTTAGAAATTTAGTTAAAATGTATGAATACTCGACAAAGGAATATTTGAAAATTATTTTTAAAAATTTCTTTTCGAGGAAAGATCAAACTTACAAATTGAATCAGGAAAGAGTTCATTCTGCGTTCCAAGTTCTAAAGCCAATTTTTCCCTTTGATTTATTATCAGAAGTTCAACTCAACTAAAGTTCGTCAAGACGACACTTGCTGTGTTTATAGTTCAAGAATGGTGATACGACACTAATATGGATTCCAGATGTCACAAAATCAATCTCTTTGACGATATTGTTCCGTTATTCCATTTTGATGTTAAATACATCAAAACAAACAAACATCACATCGAACATTTACAAGCGAAAAGATTCCATTAATACATAAACCGAATTTAGGATGATAAACGTAGTTTCACAAGAAAAATTTTTGTTTTCGAAGAATATGCTAATTTATTAGATTTCGTGATGATTTTTAGATTAGATTTTGCCGAAAATTCCATGTAAAATTGAAGAACTAAAGAAAAAAAGAGTTCCAAGACTTGTGATTAGGAGTGATTTGTTGAATGTATAAATTTACATAAAATTAGGCTATAAATACTCTTGATTCAGATCTTTTCAAATTAAAATTTCAAAACTTTTTTATTTCTCGGAATTTGATACAATAAGCTATGTAAAAGATTTTTAGCCTTTCCGTTTGCAATGGATTCTGGAATCATAATCAAAATCTGCACGAATAAGAATTGCATTCCCGGAATTAAAAAAAGCGAATAAGAATCTAAGAGAAATTTTCTCATGGATGCCAGCTTTTATCCCATTCTAAGTTCTCCTGTCATGGCCTACTTACAAAACGCAAAGGAAGAAGCGGAAAAGTCCCATCCATACTATTCATATCCTTGTCTTACTTTCGATATCAATAAAATCTGTGTTCATGTATAAAGATATTTCTTTTCATTTGATCGAGAGGATTTTGAATCAATTCTTGCAGAACTCAACAGCGCAAAGCGTAATAAATTGCAAAAAGTGTGGAAACTATCAGTGTTATTGTGTTGAAAACAAAGTTAAAAACGTTAAACAATAGACAGCAATGAATGTTTTGAAAATTTAAGATATCCGTCAGAAATTTGCATTTGTACAAGTTTGTTTCCCAAACAGCAATACTACGACTCATAGTGAACGTTGCTGTCATTGCTATAATGGAAATAACTAAAAGCATGAAAATATATTTTAGTTGTTTGAACTAATATTTTTGGAAACACTTCGATTGCTTTATCAATAGTTTTTAATGTAGGGTTTACTAGAGCAAGTTTTATACAGGGGCAAGTTTACACAAGGCTTATATTTCACAAACCATTGGTCGGGGGGCACTACATGTCGTTTCAGAAGAAGTATCTCGGCCTCCATTAATACCCACGCAAGTTTGGAGTGTTGGTAATGGTAGATTTCTAGAAGTGTTTAAACAAACGAAGATAGCTCTTTGTACAAAATTTTCAAAGTTTGTCATTGTGTCCCTTCATACTTTTGCGTATAATGAAATACGAATTGAACATCGTATATAGAACGAAGAAAAGAATTTTCATTTATCTGGACAAATTTTCTTCGTGAATAATCGTTATTTTGGAACCAATCGATTCTCAGACGAAGCGTTTTATCTTTCACACAGAAACAATCGATTTATTTTTACCATTAGCTAATGAAATGAAAAGAATTGAAGGAAATCCATTATAAATATCAATCCTTAGACGAACATTGCAGTCATGCATTACAAATTGATAGGGTTTTTTTTGAAGAAAAGAAAAGAAGAGTTGTCAGTTTCTTTTCTTTTCTGGCTCCAAATACTCGCATATGCTGATAAACTTCTATATCTTAAATTTAACCTGATTTAATTGAATGATTTTTAGATTTCATCCTTGAATAGCACTTTCCTCAAATTCCAATATCAATAATCTCCAGAGATTTATAGTTGCAGAATTTTAACTGGTCAAATCCTGGGATATCTGCTTCAAAACTAGATTTGATTAATATCCCTGATTTTCAATTCAGAGATTAAATAACGTCTTTCATTCATTATATACGAGTAAAAGCTTATTTGCTATGTTTGATTTTCCAGTAGTTTATTTATTACCATACATAAATTTTCTAATCGTAATGACTGTTTTTTAAGCCTAACGATTCAAATGATGAATAACAGCTTTTTCTTTTTTCCAATCGCAAAGATATGTCAAGCATTATGATATTCACGAAAATATATATGTACACATGAGTCATTTTATTTTTCACACTTCTTTCGCCGCCAAGACCAATCAATCCCCCTTCAGTATTATTTGCCGTAGAAATTAAATGAATAAAAGAGAGAGCCTTCAGCATTGTTGAAGTTTATCATCAACGTATCATTAAACATAAACTTTCATAACTTGGTTATTTTTACTTTTCAGTTTCAAGAGAGTACCGCCGTGATGAGCAGAATGATGATTATTTTCATCTTTCACTAAATATCATATATCTATTTCTTACTGTTTCGAATATTTCCTTGATAACTTTTTACTAATATGAAAGTGAAGGGGATAAATGCTTGAATATTTTCTCAAAATAAATTTTCCCTGAAAAATCCATTAAAACTCCTTGTAAACAGTTTTAATGGTTGAAAATGTTTTCTTCTGGAAAAAAATATCTTTCTTTTTTATGTCTTGATTATAAAATATTTCTTGTGATCGCATGTAAGATCCTAGCACGAAAATTTAAATCATAATATAAAAATTGAGCTTTGCTTTCAAAAGTAACAAAGCTTGTTATGTGTTATTTCAATACTTTTTTTCACTTTTCTTTTAATTATATTTGTTAATCAAATAAGTCAGTTTTAAAAAGCAATCATATTTAAAATTTCTGAAAATCGCTCGCATTAAAACAGCCCCAAAAAGGAATAAAATAAATATCCTTAATTTAAATTCAATATGTATTCCCAACAAGTCATGAAAAACAAAAGAAGCCAGCATTTTCATTTTACAAAAGTGTTTTTACGTCTAAAATAACTTCAACGTAAAATGAAACCAATAAATTTTTTAACAAATCCAACCATAACTATCTTTAAATATGAAAATTAAGTAAACTGTTTTAATGAAATACACTATTTCGAAAAATAAGGTAACATACTGGATTATGCCACATGATTTTATCACCATGACCTGTTTACATACTTACTTGGCTCGTTTACATCTGATTGCTTAGAATAAATCAGTTATGCCTTTAATTTTGATAGAGTTAATTGTAACAAAATATTAATCTTTACCTTAACTCATCGCAAAACGAGAGCATCTTTTCTTTTTGACGAAAAAGTTTAAAAATAATTATTATTATAGTTCAAAATCGAATTTCGTCAGGTTTTCTTTCGTAATATTGAGCATGTAAATTGTTTTTATTCTCTTATTAATTTTTGATTCGTGAATTTTCATATTATTCAAACCTTTGTTTGTTTGTTTTTCATTTGCAGATATTTCTCTTTCTTAAAATTTATATTTTTTCAATATCTGTAGTCTATTTTATGAATTTTTCTGTTAGACTATTTGAGAAAATGTCTTTAAATGTTAATGTGGGAGATAAAGTTGCATGTGCGTAATCAAGAGATTGTACCCGTCAAGAGATCCTGCATTATCCATCAGAATATCATTATTTGTAGAATGTAGCTGTGGATGTGAAATTATAACAATTATAATACTATGAAGGTAGTTGAAAATTAGTTAAATTTTTTTTAATAGAAAGGGAAACTAGGGATACTTGACCCTACATGAAAAACATACTTAAATTCTTTTGATAATTTGTATATACGTGAAATTCAGATATTAGGTTATAATTACTGGATTGAAAACATCATTATTATGAAATAATATTAATGAAACTAATAATAAAAATTAAATAATAAGGTTACTAAAAAATATTAATTAAATTAAATTAAGAAATACAGTAATGGATCTGAAAACCTAGCAACTTCATTAGCGTGTTGAAGGATTTTCGGTTTTGAAAAATTTAATAAAAAAAACAGAATAGCATCAAAACGCAAAAAAAAAAAATTGTTGTACGAAACAAGAAATTAAGAAGCTTAATAGACTTACTCGGTTCTTCTAACATTTAAAGAAAAATAAAAGAAAAAGAATAAAAAATATATTTTAAGAGAAAATTCATATCAAGAAAGAAAGACAAACTCAACAGAAAAGGCGAAACGTTAAATAAAATCGAATGATGACAAATAGTTCGAGCAAAAGATTTTTATTAAAATGATAAATAAATCTTTCTTTCTAAGGCGAAGTAAAAATAGATTAATTAAATTTCAATTATTTTAAAATTCATAATAAAATAATTATTTATTTTTAATTCTTTTTAATTAAATTTCAAAATTTAATTTTAATTCATTCTTTTGACTTGAATTCTTTTTAAATAAATTGATTAAAATTTCTTTTTAATTTTAAATTATCATATTAAAAAAATTTTATACATTAAGTAATTACTAACAAACAATTTTTAAATACTTTTTCTCTATATTTCAGTTTCCAATTTTGCCGACAAACTCCACGCACCAGAAAATTGATCCCAACCACAAAATGTGCTTCGGTCGGTTACGACATCGAAGCTGCAACAGGTTTTGATAGGGTCAAGTATCCCTAACTTTTTAAGATCAAGTCTCCCTCACTTGACTTTTTTCTAAATAATCTAAAAATTAAACCACTTAGTATTAAGATTCTGCTTAATATCGTATATCAAATTATAGCTAGAAGTATGCTTAAAACTCAGAAATGTTTTAATTCATCGTATATTCAATAGTAAATTTCCTATCCACTGAGGAATAAAAAAGTGAAAATTTATTTTTGGATCCCCAAAAAATATTTACCTATACACCATTATGATAGCTTTTCAGATTTGAATAAAAATCCTCTTCAGTATACCATGTGACCAAACGTCAAATAAAAATGTCACACACAAATTACTAATTATCTCACAATCTGAGAAAATCTCGTAGGGTCAAGTATCCCTAGTTTCCTCAATATTTTTTAAAGAATCTACCATTTCTGCAGCATATTTTTTCGAAGGCCATATAATATGCTTTGATTTGTGGTTATTCCAAAGAGGTCCGAAATAGTTGATATTCATCATCTTGGTTTATGTTTGAAAGTTCTAGATTTATTTTTAATTATGACTAGAGCACCAAAAGAAGATCGCAAAAATACTTGCCTTCCATTTTAATGACCAAACGTTTTTAAACATTATAAGACATACCTTAAATTTCAAATCAATAAAATCAAAACAATATCAAAAGAATGTTTGAATAGTTCTTTATGTAACAAATGTCTTACAAATTAAAAGTAAGCTTAAAACTTTTCTATGTACTGACCATCATTCAGCAACACAATTTTCAGACGAGGCACAACACCATTCACAGCATTAAGATACATTTCTTGCCGTAAAGCAGACACATGTTGTGGATGGCATCTTTCAATGTTGGCAATGATGGTGGTTTTACGCGGTATCGGGAGTTGAAGAAAGTTCACATCCAAAAGTAGCAAGGTGTCAGATCAGGAGATCTGGCAGGCCATACCTGTTTCGAGGATCGACTGATAACATGATCCTCTCCAAATGTTCAGAGTAGCAGGCGGTGTATAAGCATAGTGATATGTGGTGGTGCTCCATATTACATAAAGGTGATTGCGTGCAATGCCTATCGCTTTGCAGTTCTGGAATGATGTTGTTCTGTAACAATGCTGAAAAGCTCTCACCAGTGACAGAAACATTTTTTAACATGTCCTTTGACTTACTCGAAAAAAATGAATCGATTAAGAATTCAGCGGTCCGGACACACCAGACAACTTTTTGTCGAAAAAAACCTATTTAAGCCTTCTTTCTGGCTTTCACCATAGAAATACACAGCTTCTTTTCCATCTATTCGGTACAAACCGCATCTTTATGCGTTTTCAAATTAGCAATTTTTAAAGTTTTTCCTGACTTCATAATCACTTGGTACGTAGATTAAATTAAAAATATACCCGCCATTATCTTTGAAATTTATCGTATTGGCATTGTTAAATGTTAATGGAGATCTCTATCCGTTCTCATGTGCAATGAAGAAGAGTTCAATGAAACAACCAGAACCATTCAACTTGAAATCCACAAAACTTGCAAACAAGTTTATAAAATTAGACATAACCCCCTGATTCCAAACGTAACTTGGTGGAATAGAGATCTCTAAATAAAAAAGCAAGAATTAAAAGCCCTAGCGAGACGTCTCCAAAAGAGTAGAAGCGAAGATAGAAACCACTACAAAATTGTTCTGTCCAAAAAAAAGAACTCTGTTCAAGAAAGCAGTCATAGGAGCCCAACGTGGATTTCGGAGATTGCTATGCACCCAGACACAAACTCCCTACGGAACTCCATACCGGTTCAGCATTAAAAACCTACTAACCACCCTCGGTCATCTTTCAAATAATAGAAAGCAGTGAGAAAGAAACTCCCACAGAATTCGGGCTAAAAATATTACAAAAACTGTATCCAAAAATTTCACCAAGGGCAGCACAGATACAACCTCATCAAACCTTCCTTGAAGAAGAAAAGTTCTCTCAACAAGAAATAAGATGACATCATCAAGAACATTCCTAACGGTAAAGCCCCTGGATATGATGGCATTGATAATATAATTGCAGATGCAATTTTAAACTCCTTTCCCTCTCTTTTGTTAGACTTTTTCAATAAGTGATTAGAACTTAAATTTTTTCCTGTTCCTCTGAAAATTGGACTTGTTATCCTGTTTCAGAAGACGGGCAAAGACGAACAAAATATTAAATCTTACAGAACCAATATCTTTGCTCCCCACATTTGGCAAATTGTTAGAGAAACTCCTTCTTCAAAGGTTTAACTTCCAATTAAAAACAAAAATTACTCTAACATCTACTACAGTACGGATGTAGAGAAGGGAAGTCAGCTGACGACGCACTCCAGCATGTCACATCTCTCCTAGAACAAGCTCGAAGCCAGGAAAAACACTTTGTGTGGTTATCTCCGGTGCATTTCACAGTCTGCAATACTCTTCCATCAGCTTCCCTCTCTCTCTCTCTTCTCCAACATTAGCGAAACGCTTGACACATTAAGAAACAGAAAAGTGACGATGCAAACCAGCGAAGGGCCGGTCTTTTGGGAACAGACTCAGGGATGTGCACAGGGTTCATGTAGCGGGCCAGCATTTTGGAACATCGTGGCAGACGAAATCCTATCGGTACAGTGGCCTCAAGGAGCTCATCTACAAGAATTTGCCGATTACTTTGCTTTCATCGTTACAGACAACACCAGAGAAGGTCTCAGAAAATTAGCACTGGACAAGTTTAAGAACTGGGCAGACAAAAATAAACTGCACGTCTCAATGGAAAAATCAAGCTATGTCTTTTTCAGCAAGCTGGTCAGAGGACCAACGATTAAATGGGGGAACCAATTAATTAGCCGCAAAAACCATTTAAAATATCTAGACGTTACAATAGATCATAAATTAAGTTGGTTGCCACACGTAATAGAGCAGGACAAAAGAGACATGGATCAATACCAACATCTCTACAGAATCGAAAGAACAACTTGGGGCATCAACAAGAACATCGGATGGCTATTGTATAAAACAGTTATAGAAACAACACTATACCATAGAGCAGCTGCCTGGGGGCATAATATGACATCCCGACTCCAAAAAAAGCTGGACTCCATTCAACGTCTGTTTCTTCTTTTTATTACTGGTGCATACAGGACAACCCCAACCGCTGCTCTCCAAGTGGTCACTGGTCTTCAACCTCTCCACCTTCAAATCCAACAAGAAGCAACTTATGCCCGAGTTGCTAGAACAAGATCTTCATCCATTCTTTTCACCCTTATATTCAGCCCAACAGATTACGAAAGCAAAAGCAGTGGAATTCATATTCACTCTCATAATTTTCTTCTCCACATTCAAATTTCATTTGCAGAAAATCACAGAGACTCAGCAGCCAAGGCTATATATACTGATGGATCTAAAACGGACGAAGGCACTGGTAGCGCATATTGCATTCTCGAAAACTATGGAATAATAGCCCCATGGCAATGTAAACTTGATCACAGGAATTTGGCTTTCTAAGCTGAAATCCTTGCAATTAAAATGGCAATTGAAGCAGCTTCTTCCCTTCATAGACCAATCAAAAATTGGACAGACAATTTGTCAAGTTTTATGGTCATACTTTATCCTAAATCCCACTATAGTATGGTCCGAGAAATTCAAACCCTTTTGCTCTTCTATAAACACATTCACATGAGATGGTTCAAAGCCCACGTCGGTTATTTAGGCAATGAATGTGCAGACCAATTAGCCAAAGAAGCCATCACAAAAGGTGACCCTTTCTTTCTCCCTAAGCCACTTTCCTACCTGAAATCTGAGACTAAGTCAGCTGCTTTAAGCATCTGGCAAGACAACTGGGATAACGGAGAAACTGTCCGCAGTACACACAATATAGTGCCAATTTCAATATATATAGGTATTCTCTTGAAAGTCATGATCGTTCACTAAAGTAGGAATTCAGTGATAATTTAGAATCAAAGTAAAGAAAAACACATACTGAGAAAAGATATATTGAATTTTTATTTAATGGGAAATTAAATTATTTGAGTATTGAAAGCTTGTAACGATTTATAAGTTCAAAAAATTTGAACTATTCTCTTTGCAGTTTTAAAGCAATTTCTTCCATTATGAGACTGTCTTACATAAGGAATGAAACTGCTTATATTTATATGAGATTATTTTGCGATCCAATATATATGTATACATAGTATTTTCCTAGATACCAAAATCGTTCACTAAAAATAGGAGCTTAGTGGAAATTAGGAAGATTCTACAAAGTACTCAGAAGAGATATATTGAATTTTTCTTTAATCGAAAATTAGACCTTTGAGTATTGATAACTTCTAACGGTTTATGGGTTAAAAAATTTGAAATATTCTCTCTGAAGTTTTAAAGTAATTTCTTCCTTCTTGAGAGCATATTGCATAAGAAATTAACCTGCTTTTATTTGTCTGAGAGATCCCAAAAGAATATTTCTTATCGTAAAAATGCACGGGAAAAACTATCGATGGAGAATCAAAACCCAGATAGTAATCTGAAATTCCCTTTCGTTTATTATAATGAATTCGGTTATCAGCTGTATCGTATCGAGTGTTTTTATCTCTGCATCTCATATATATACCGAAAACGGACATCTTTACGATCATTCACATCTTTTCTTCACGAATAGTTTCGACCAGCCAGCTCCACGCAGGAAAATGGAATTCTTTATTGTTCTCACAGTCTTTTTATTAATTAAAAGAAATAAAAGTGCTGTTTTAGACATCTCGCATACGGCAACGACAGCCATATTGATTAATACCAATTCTTCATATGACGGGACATCCACAGGTAAAAAACACTGTGTATTTTGTTGGTTGGTTGGTTGGTTGTGTTGGGTTTTTTGGCGCAAGAGCCATGAAGTTGACTATACTGCGCCAGAACAATTGTAAAATCATGTCAAATAAAAAATAAAAGACTGTCATACGTATACAAAACGATATAAAAGGTGATTAGTTAAAACTGAACAATGCTTAAATAAGAGAATAAAAACCGATTGCTTTCAAAAATTCTAAAAGATGAACATGTGGAGTTTCACCAAGTAATGTAGGGAGTGAAATTGTAGTAGTATTAAAAAAACGTAAACGCTGCGAGTTAAAATTTGAGCATTCTGATAAAATGTGATGAACAGACATAGTACAGTTGCACTGTGAGCACATTGGTGCTTGTTCTCCGAGCAACAAGTGACGGTGGGTAAATCTTGTATGCCCTACACGTAGCCGAGTTAAAATTGTATCAGCCTTTCTGTTCTTTAAAGAAGGCTGTGTATTTTGTAGGAAACCTCATTGGAGCTCTGAATGTCTTTTGGCTCAAAATATGTCTTATAATCATAAGAAACATGTATTGTATAAAAATAGAGTTTTAAATGCATTAGATACGGACATAAGTAAGAAATGTAAATTTAAGGTAAAATGTTTAAAATGTAATAAGCAGCATGTAACTTTAATGTGTCCGGATAAAGAAGAAATTCTTCCCGACAAAGCTAATGAAAGTACTGGAGTAGCACGAAATTTCACGAATTATAACTTCCTAGATAAAGTCTATTTGCAGACTGTTTGTATAGAAATTGTAGGTCAGGGAAATAAAAGGCGTGTTCGGGGACTTTTTGATAGTACTTCTTCCCGCTCATATGTAAGTGACAGAGTTGTTGACTGCTTCAAATTGCGACCTCTTAGACATGAAAAGATGATTCGTGGTCTGTTCCGCGGGAAGGAAACGCCGCCAATAGATCACGGTATTCATGCAGTAGAAATTAATGATTTAAATGGTTCTTTCGGTTACTGCTATGTGGTGTTTCCTGATAGTAAAATTTGTGGCGTTGTTCCTAAAATAGAGGATCCACAAATATTGGAAAAATTTAAGAGTTAACAAGATTGAGTTATCTGATACTTGTAATGAAAATAGGATTAACCTTTAAATAGGAGTAGATTTAATTGGGAAATTATTAATGAGACAGTGTGTTCAGTTAAATTTTGGTTTAGCTGAAATTCATACAAAAGTGGGATGGACTGTTATCGGTAAAGAAACTGAGCTCTGTTTCAGTGATGATTACCCAGTTGTAGATTCTGTGCAGATGGTTCTTTCTTTGTAGGTTAACAATGCTTCCTTGAGAGAATTATGGGACATTGAGTCTGATTATTTGTGAATCCAATGAAAATGTGTCAAAGAGGAAAGCATTTGACGAGCAACTGAAATGATTTCATGAAAAATTCACAGTTCTTCCCGATGGCGGTTACCAGGTAGAATTACCTTCGAAATTAGATGCAACAGCGAACTTGCCAGATAATAAAGAATTAGCTTTAAAATGACAGGAAAAGGCTATACTGAGTGCACGTAATAAGGGCTTGACTTGTTTATTCTTTGTGTTTTGCATGTTGATTTTGCTCTTTATAAATAACTAATAAAAATTCTGTTTCTAAGTCTTCTAAACTAATTTTGTCAGAAATAGAGGGTGTAGAAACTGTATTGATACGTTTAATCCAAGGCCAATATTTTTTTAATGCTAATGTGGTACCCTCAGTTGATGTTTTTAAGGACGAGAATCTAATAATTTTTAAGAACGAACAAAACTGCCCACATGGTTTCCTTCGATGGGCCATGGCTAATGTGGTACCCTCAGTTGATGTTTGTTGTAAAGTTAGTTAAATCACTAAAAGTCAAATAAAATATTTATTTGTTGAATTCTAAAATGGTGTGAAAATTAAATTGTTTTGTGAGTTAAATCACTAAAAAGTCAATTAGGATAATTATTTGTTGAATTCTAAGTTGTAAAGTTTAGTTGAGTCACTGAATGTCAATTAGAATATTTAATTGTTAAATGCTAAAAAGGAGTGAAAGTTAAACTGTATTAATGTAAAGTTAATTAAATTATGTAAAACTTAATTGAAATATTTTTATTTAATTGTTAAATGCTCAAAAGGTGTGAAAATTAAACTGTATTATTGTAAAGTTAATTAAATTATGTAAAGCTTAATTGAAAATTTTTTATTTATAAAATTCAAATTGACTGTTGGAATTCTAGAAGTCTGATACGCAGCCATGTTGTTATATAAATTAATTATTTCTCTTATATTTTTTTATTGTTAATTCTTCTTCTAAAATTTTTTTCATTTTTATTCTTCCAAAATCAATTATCTTATTCTTTTATTATTCAAAAAAAAATTATTATTTAGGAAAATTTTTAATTCTGTTTAAGTAAAAGTTCAGTAAGGATAGGCCTCAAAACAGAGTGCAATGAACCTTTGTAGCAGAATAGAATTCCCGCCTTTAAGCCTAGCTCGCCTCCCACCTTGCAAAGCTTAAGAAAAACACATGGCCCGAGATATTTTCATCTCCACTTTTTAAAAACAGCCGTGGGTGTCCTTTTTAGAAATTGTCGGTAAAATTCTGATTCACACGCATTTTCTGCAGCTGCTTTCAGTAGTTGAGAAACCTTTGACCTTTTTTGGGGGCTCAGTTTAATTCTGGGCTTCCAAACAAACTTGAGAGACTTTCCTTCCCTTTGAGGTAAAACACCGCGTTAAAAAAATTCATGTTGGAATCCTCTTCGGCTTTAATTCCTGACAGAGTTATGGGATTTTCTACCCAAGATTGCTGTCCGAAATTCCCTTTTCTAAAACTTATGACGCGAGAGAGCACATGTTATTTCTTCGCCTTTGACATGGTGCTGCGCTTCGTGTGGGGATTTCTGGTTAACAGCTGTCAACACTTCAATATTTTTTTTTCCTCGATGAAGAAAGTTTGAAGAAAGTTCGGACCCCACGTGGAATTTTCCTAAAGGGAGTACTGGAATTTTCCAGGATTGGGTTAAAGTCATGAGGGGGCGTGATTAATTTTCGCCCTGTAACCAATTAAAATCGAGGGTTGCATGATTTTCATGATTTTGGCGAGATCAGAGGGATTATTTTGGCATAAATGCCATCGCCAAGTGGAGTTTAAAAACAGGTGTTTAAAATTTTGAGGGGGTGGACTGGACTGGGCTTGTCTTGACTTGACGAGAATAGATTTGACTGGAAATTGGTGAGAAGGCTGAGTGGGATGATTTTTTTGAAGAGGAAGGAGAACGTCCTCTAAACCCCCTTAAAGGACTCTCCAGGCAATAGAGGTCTAAGTGACATCGGAGAAAAGAATTTTGGATAAACCCCTGCCTTCAACGGAACTAAAAAGGTGTGACTTGGCGTGCATAGCGCTGATCATGAAGGGGCAGTGCGGAGAAAATCTGCCGCTAACCGATTCAAAAGGGTTATTTCTCTGTTGTCAGTGACATGTGTTAGGGCAAAAAACAAGCGACCAAAATCTTCTTCATTATTTCACCCCGTATTGATCCTGTTGGAAAACTGCAGTTTTGGGAGAAGAAAAAGATGTCGTCACCATTTCATGCACGAGAACAATATGAACTGTTCGCCAGTATCTGATAACTAATATTCTAGAGGGCTAATGAAATCGAAACACAAAGGAAGAGAAATCCCATGCAGAACTGAATTGACTCTCTTTTGCTGACGCTTGGTGCCCAAACAGGAATGATTCCTCCAGCTGCCATCCTAAAACCAAGATAGGTGTCACTTAATCCTCTTTTTATATTTTGTGAAACTAAATTAAACTTAACAAACTAAAAAAAAAATGTAATGAAGTAAATTTTAAAACATCAAATAATTTGATTCGCGGGAAATGTAACGGTAAATTTTAAACTTCAGATATTTAAATTTGTAACAATTGTAAATTTTGATTTAGACAATAAAATCCATTAATTTTAAGAAGAAAAGGTAAATTTAGGATATTCAAGAATTGTGATGAGGATGAGAATACTTAATTTAAAAATGAATTATCTTATTGGATATTTATGATGAAATAAGAATTAAAAGGTTATAGCCAAGACTGTATATTATATGCTGTTTCGAATTTGTAATTATATTGATTGTCTAAGCAAATCCATAGAAGTTTTGTTATAATTTTCATACATAGAACATCCAAGTTATTTATAAAGTGTTATTCCTTTTTGAAATGATCTGACATCAGTAATTATGCATCCTTGCTACAAATAATCAAATGCATGTTGTTTAAAAGTAGTGGTATCATTTGTTTCCATATGAACAATTTAGTTGTTATAATGAAATGAGTTATATATGTTTGGTAAAAATATATGTAATTGGCTGAGTAAAATTTTAACATTATAGGGAGATTTTTCTATTAATTTAAAATAACAATCAAAAATTTAAATTAGAGATGGCCACTCATATAATCCTAGAATGATAAGTTTAATATTTAAAAATTTTGAATAGGCTGTAGGGTAGAATTTGGAATCATTAATGAACAAGTGATTAAAAGTCTGCTTGAAAAAGGGTCGACCCTAATACTGATCACTTATTTTAAAGATTGTTATGGATGTCAAGTTTTAAAAATTCTTGTATGTGTGTCAATAATATATGTGTATTTATGTGCAAAAAGGTAACTTAATAAATTAATTAGGTTTAAAATTTGGCTTTGTATTCCTTGTCAATATGTAAGCACTGAGAAAGAATTAAGAGTTAGGGTTATTGCGGGTCTTAGACTTTTTCTAAAATTTAACACAACGCATTGGGTTATCACTTTTCTAATTTATATTTTTGTAATTGTGAATGTTATTAAAGGATATTTGAGTTTTGAGATAGAAGTTAAGTTGAAAATGCATCTTATGCCCGTTGCTAAAATTTCATTAAGTGGTGATATTAAACGGTGGTTTGTGAATTTGTTTGATATTAATTGATGTTAGGGTTATGAGATTTTAAGATTACTGATTTGTATGATTTCATCATGAGATTAAATAGCAGTAAATTTTGAACTAAATAAGCAACAGGTGTAGTAACATTCTAAACTACTGAAACTTCTAGTTTTTGTATGAGTAAATGATATAATAGAGATTCTTAAAATCTTTTATCTAATGATTTGTTTATTAATACTTGAATGCTCTTGAATCAATCAAAGGATCTCTAGAAATTTTTAATTTGGATATGCTTATGCAATTTGAGGAATTGTGAAATACATTATTGAGATACTGTAATGGAGTATATGATTTTGGATATAGAGTAGATGTAAACAAACAATCTATTGATTCTTCTAAAAAAATCAAAATCAAAAAGCAATATCATCACAATATGTTTTTAAGGACGAGAATCAAATAATTTTTAAGAACGAACAAGAGTGCCCACAGGGTTTCCTTCGATGGGCCATGGCTAATGTGGTACCCTCAGTTGATGTTTTTAAGGACGAGAATAGGATTTTGAGAATTAAGACACGCATAACTGAACGTAAAGATGTACCAATCTTTTTGAGCCCTATACTTTTGCCCAATAATTATATATTAACTAAACGTTTGATAGAGTCTGTACATAGAAAACATTGTCACGTGGGAACCAGATAACCCTGTCTATATTCAGAGATTTACGGTGTAATTTTTGAAACAACGAGTGTAAACTGCGTGCGGACTGTTCCATATCCATGCATCAGGAGCAAGACTGCCCACAGGGTTTTCTTCGATGGGCCTTCATAGGACTAAATTATCTCTCAAATGGAATTACATTTTATTCATTTATTGTAGATTGAAATCTCGCATGCTGTTTATGAAACATACATTTTTGACGAAGTGCCGACAGTTTTTATGAATCTTTGGTTGTTTATTTTCATTTTTATATGTGATAATTTAAAATATGTTGTTAATGCGAAGTTAAAGAAAATAATTTTTTAGGAAACTGCAAATATTCGTTGTAAATCAAATTCCTTGTTTAATACATGCGCAGATTATTATGTGTCCTATTGTATATCCGCGTTAATGATTTACTACATAAAATTAACGAAAATTTTGGTTCTAACGTGTAAAAGGGTTTCTAAAGAAATTACAAAATATCCTTAAAAACTACTGTTTCATGGATAATTTGCTTCGACATTTTATGCATTTATATACAATTCTACACTAAATTATGCTTCTATCTCAAAAAGATAGGAACACAAATTATTTTCCTATCGGTAAAATCATGTCGAAAGAATAGAGCACTATAAAGTAACAAATCCTTAAAAATTAGAAGTAATAAAAATAATCTTCATTTAACACAGAATTAAACGTATATTCTTCTCACAAGAAAGAACATTTTATTGCCTAAAATATCAGGAATTTCATCTTATCAGTTACTCTGCAGACTCTATAAAAAATGAAAGGAAATATATAAACATAGAATCCGCAGGTATATTAGAAGAACATATTCAGGAACGAGAAAGAAATATTAAGCGCATTCTTTTGTATTCAGTTGATAGTATATGTGTATCTAAATTTGCAAACATGAATTAAATGCGAATTTAGATCATATGCCTAAATATTAATTGTTTATTTTTTGAAACAAATAAAAACTTTTTCAATTATAATGCCCAGTATTTAAATTATTGTAGAGGACATTTAAAATTATATTTGACTTCCATGTTGACAGAAAATTTGCATCCTATAATCTGGAAGAAAATTACCAGAAAAAACTAATTTTGTGCCAACGAAAGATTTCGGAACTCATTAAAAAACTCGGAACTCATTATTAAAATTCATTGTAATCAGGAAATTAGTTTCTCATTGAATTTCTCAATTCTTCATAATAATTTTACCCCAGGTGCTTTTTTCCTAAATTAGATTGCCAAGCAAATCCTCTCTTTTCATATGTTATTTATATTTCTTATCCATTTTCATGAACTATTATATTCGTTTTTCGATACTTACTCCCTATAATTACCGACCGAATTTTGAATATAACAATAATTCGTAAAAGTCACAAATCGATTTCCTAGAAGAAAACTTTCCAAAAATTTTGCAACTTATTTAGCCATAACTTAATTCATACAGTGCCTTTACAAAATTTTCTTTTCGAAAGGATTTTCCTTTTAAACTTAACAAAAGTCCAATGCCATATCTCAAGCGAAAATTTCTCGTTACATCTTCTGTGTGATCTTTGAATAAAAAAAACTGTTTTTATAGGTACGACTGAAAACTCAGTTGTTCCTACAAATAACCTACTCTTCTAAATTCAACTAACACTCGTGTTTCTCCATTAAAAATGGCATATCAAACTAGTTATGTTACGCTGTGTATTACAGTTCTAAAAACAGGGATATATATACTAATATTTGCCATATCTGGCCAAACTGCGTCGCAGAGATAAAAGCATATTGACTTCCGTTTGATGAATTGTATCCAAAATTTGATATAGAACTTTAATTCTGGAGTGAAGACTATATTTAAAATTCAGAATTTTAGTTCGTCTGTTACAGTACTAACACTCAGAAACAATCATACACAGAGACATAATTCCATAACGAGAAAAATCTTTTATTTTCCAATTATTAAAAAATGTGACTACGATACTTTCCTTATGCATACTTCGTGTACGGGAAATTTAATGTTGCATAGTACACACGAATACATTAATAATAAATCGCGAGAAACATTATGATTATAAATATATTTCAGTTTAAAATGGAAGCTGGTACGAACATCCTTAAATAAACACTGAGTGGAAACGTGATCAATAACGCAGCTTTCGTCTAAAGCATCGATTACTTCATGATTCAGGGTCGTTTAGAGTTGTGTTGCAGACAGAAAGCGTCCCGATTTCCGAAGAGTTTCTTAATACGATGCATCAAGAGTTTCATTTAGACAATGCAGTAGCTTGTTTTTGCTGAAAATTTGATTTTCTAGCAAAAATAATTCTTCATGATATTGATCAGTATCATATATTCATAAATGTTAATCGCTTCATATAAACGATGTTTCGAGAACTAAAAAATATATTTCACAGTATTACGAAAAAGAGATTTTTAAACAGAAATGGAAAGATTTTTCAGATTCTTCGGACAACGAGGGCAAGAAGTCACGTTTCTTCCAATAATGATGGAAATAATGTTCATAGCGAAATATTTTTAACCCAAAATGATAGTCCTGAATTTTCTCTTCCCAATGAATTTAGATGGATTATCGTTGTTTTTAGTTTGCTAGGAATTCATATGATGGACTTCGTCGAAGAAGGAGATATAAACTCTTGCAAAACGAATTTAAGACCTATTGGAAGAGAGAAAATATTTTACTTTTTCAAGAATTGTTCGAAATATTTCGCTTATATAGTTTTCGCGGCAAAACTTTTAGTGGAAATAATATGGCTGATTTTCTTACCAGACAAAAGAATGCAATTAACCCAGTTTGTGCTAATAGTTCTATTTGTAATTGCTTATATGTCATCTTATAGAAAACGTGGAGTCATGTTACAAATTACGTTTGATCTGAGGAAAATGTTTACAAAGTTACAAATTAGTAAATTCAGCAAAAGAAAATATTATTTAATAACTTACTTTTTCTGTACACTAACTTTGCTCATATTTATTTATATTTTCATGAGTGTCACAGAAGATAATGCAACATTTTTTCAGTCAAAGGAATTCTGTGATATACCATTAATAAAGAAGTATTTAAAACTTGAAACTTTCAGCTGTTATATGACATTACACATATTTGATGTGACTTCTACCGTCTTATCAGACATATTTATGCTAATATCCATAATCTTTTACTGTTTTGTTTGCGAATTTTTAGAACTTCTCTTTCAGAATTTGCTAAATAAACTGGAAGACAATTCCTTTGCCAATGATTTTGAGAATTTGCTTGGAATGTGTGGTAAAGTTGCGATAATCATGAGAACTGTGAATGAAGCCTTTTCATTTACTCTCTTTATTTTATTTTTTATCAACATGATTAATCTGTTTGGGTCATTTTACTGGGCGGTATTGAAAGCTACCATGACTTATGGTTATTTCTTTGGATTATTCATTTTATTCACAAATTGTCTGCCATTGCAATTCCTGATGGTGATTTTGCCTTCTAGTGCAAACGAAATGGCTGAAAAGACAAAACACGTCTTACGATATTTATCACATCAATACCCTGTTCATCGTGAAGAACTTAAATTAACTTCTAAGAAATATTTTATTCCAAGCAGCCGTCTTAGTTTGTGGAATATCTATGTGTTTAATAGATCACTTTTAATCAGTTGTTTCGGCACTTTGTTAACGTACGGAATACTAATAGGAACACTAGGAAAAAATAACTAAGTTACACAGAGAAAATACATGCACTCAAGAGTTGTTTAGAGCTCTTCCCAGTTTGAGAAGAATGAACTAATGATATAAATTTTCATGAAAGATTAAACTGAATGACTTATTAACTGTATACAAAAGTTAATCTCCGATTTAAATGTTAGTCTCTATTAACCGATTTTTTGATTATCCGAAATGATTGAGATCCCAATCAGGTCAGATAATTGAGGTTGGACTGTAGTATACAGATATTGATGTAAACAAAAGAAAATCCGTTGACCCTTCGTAAAGTAAGCAATAAATTTCAGTAGCATATTCTTTAAAGTGTGTTGTAACATTAGATACAGGTGGTCATAAATTATTGAATTCATTTCAAAAATTAATAATAAACTAATAATGTTACAACTGCAATGTTTTTAAAATGAAAGAGCAAATAATAGTTTTTTTCAGATTGGTGGCGTACCATTAAGGCGTTCTAAATTTGCTACAGCGAGAGAATTCTATACGCAATGGCTACCGATCAGCTAAGCCGATACGCATATTCTGGTTTCCTTTTTTAGTTTTTCTTCAATATCTCGAAAACTATTCAGTTTTCGAATTACAATTAATGTAACAATAAATAAATATCATTCAATAAATTGTTATATCATAAACTTCCCTACAAATGTATGCTTTTATTTTTCTTCTAGCTTTTAAGTTTCGCAGATAATTGCTCTCAAAAATGGTAGATGTCCAATAATTTACGAACACCTAGACCAACGAAAACGTAGTTACAACATTATTAATTTTTCAAATGGGTCCAATAATTTATTAACACCCTGTATTAGTTTTTATGTTTCAAATGTTAAATGAAGTGAAAGTCACTCGTGAGTAATAATAATTCGTAGTTTTAGGTCTTCGGTGAAAGACGGGCCTGCGAAAATCGGCACGGGTCGTCGAGAGTTATATTTCCTGTATTCATTGTAAAACAGAGTAGAAACAAAGTTCTTAATGGGTCATTCACTAATGTCTAAACGGCAGTATTTGACCTTTTTGCTTATTTAATATTCGTTAATGTTTTTTCATGCACTCAAAGTTTCTAATAAGAGAGACCTGAAAAGCTTTAAAATTCATTTTATTTATCACTAATTTATCATAAAAAGAATTAACGCGAACAATATAATTGGTTACATAGAACTACAATTCAAGAATTTCACTCTTTTGACTATAGGTAATCATTTACAGTGAGGTTAATAAAACCATATCATTTTAAGAAACATTGTTAGAAATTTAGTTAAAATGTATGAATACTCGACAAAGGAATATTTGAAAATTATTTTTAAAAATTTCTTTTCGAGGAAAGATCAAACTTACAAATTGAATCAGGAAAGAGTTCATTCTGCGTTCCAAGTTCTAAAGCCAATTTTTCCCTTTGATTTATTATCAGAAGTTCAACTCAACTAAAGTTCGTCAAGACGACACTTGCTGTGTTTATAGTTCAAGAATGGTGATACGACACTAATATGGATTCCAGATGTCACAAAATCAATCTCTTTGACGATATTGTTCCGTTATTCCATTTTGATGTTAAATACATCAAAACAAACAAACATCACATCGAACATTTACAAGCGAAAAGATTCCATTAATACATAAACCGAATTTAGGATGATAAACGTAGTTTCACAAGAAAAATTTTTGTTTTCGAAGAATATGCTAATTTATTAGATTTCGTGATGATTTTTAGATTAGATTTTGCCGAAAATTCCATGTAAAATTGAAGAACTAAAGAAAAAAAGAGTTCCAAGACTTGTGATTAGGAGTGATTTGTTGAATGTATAAATTTACATAAAATTAGGCTATAAATACTCTTGATTCAGATCTTTTCAAATTAAAATTTCAAAACTTTTTTATTTCTCGGAATTTGATACAATAAGCTATGTAAAAGATTTTTAGCCTTTCCGTTTGCAATGGATTCTGGAATCATAATCAAAATCTGCACGAATAAGAATTGCATTCCCGGAATTAAAAAAAGCGAATAAGAATCTAAGAGAAATTTTCTCATGGATGCCAGCTTTTATCCCATTCTAAGTTCTCCTGTCATGGCCTACTTACAAAACGCAAAGGAAGAAGCGGAAAAGTCCCATCCATACTATTCATATCCTTGTCTTACTTTCGATATCAATAAAATCTGTGTTCATGTATAAAGATATTTCTTTTCATTTGATCGAGAGGATTTTGAATCAATTCTTGCAGAACTCAACAGCGCAAAGCGTAATAAATTGCAAAAAGTGTGGAAACTATCAGTGTTATTGTGTTGAAAACAAAGTTAAAAACGTTAAACAATAGACAGCAATGAATGTTTTGAAAATTTAAGATATCCGTCAGAAATTTGCATTTGTACAAGTTTGTTTCCCAAACAGCAATACTACGACTCATAGTGAACGTTGCTGTCATTGCTATAATGGAAATAACTAAAAGCATGAAAATATATTTTAGTTGTTTGAACTAATATTTTTGGAAACACTTCGATTGCTTTATCAATAGTTTTTAATGTAGGGTTTACTAGAGCAAGTTTTATACAGGGGCAAGTTTACACAAGGCTTATATTTCACAAACCATTGGTCGGGGGGCACTACATGTCGTTTCAGAAGAAGTATCTCGGCCTCCATTAATACCCACGCAAGTTTGGAGTGTTGGTAATGGTAGATTTCTAGAAGTGTTTAAACAAACGAAGATAGCTCTTTGTACAAAATTTTCAAAGTTTGTCATTGTGTCCCTTCATACTTTTGCGTATAATGAAATACGAATTGAACATCGTATATAGAACGAAGAAAAGAATTTTCATTTATCTGGACAAATTTTCTTCGTGAATAATCGTTATTTTGGAACCAATCGATTCTCAGACGAAGCGTTTTATCTTTCACACAGAAACAATCGATTTATTTTTACCATTAGCTAATGAAATGAAAAGAATTGAAGGAAATCCATTATAAATATCAATCCTTAGACGAACATTGCAGTCATGCATTACAAATTGATAGGGTTTTTTTTGAAGAAAAGAAAAGAAGAGTTGTCAGTTTCTTTTCTTTTCTGGCTCCAAATACTCGCATATGCTGATAAACTTCTATATCTTAAATTTAACCTGATTTAATTGAATGATTTTTAGATTTCATCCTTGAATAGCACTTTCCTCAAATTCCAATATCAATAATCTCCAGAGATTTATAGTTGCAGAATTTTAACTGGTCAAATCCTGGGATATCTGCTTCAAAACTAGATTTGATTAATATCCCTGATTTTCAATTCAGAGATTAAATAACGTCTTTCATTCATTATATACGAGTAAAAGCTTATTTGCTATGTTTGATTTTCCAGTAGTTTATTTATTACCATACATAAATTTTCTAATCGTAATGACTGTTTTTTAAGCCTAACGATTCAAATGATGAATAACAGCTTTTTCTTTTTTCCAATCGCAAAGATATGTCAAGCATTATGATATTCACGAAAATATATATGTACACATGAGTCATTTTATTTTTCACACTTCTTTCGCCGCCAAGACCAATCAATCCCCCTTCAGTATTATTTGCCGTAGAAATTAAATGAATAAAAGAGAGAGCCTTCAGCATTGTTGAAGTTTATCATCAACGTATCATTAAATATATACTTTCATAACTTGGTTATTTTTAATTTTTAGTTTCAAGAGAGTACTGCCGTGATGAGCAGAATGATGATTATTTTCATCTTTCACTAAATATCATATATCTATTTCTTACTGTTTCGAATATTTCCTTGATAACTTTTACTAATATGAAAGTGAAAGGGATAAATGCTTGAATATTTTCTCAAAATCAATTTTCCCTGAAAAATCCATTAAAACTCCCTGTAAACAGTTTTAATGGTTGAAAATGTTTTCTCCTGGAAAAAATGTCTTTCTTTTATATCTCTTGATTATAAAATATTTATTGTGATCGCATGTAACATCCTATCACGAAAATTTAAATCTTCATAAAAAAAAAATTGAGCGTTGCTTTCAAAAGCAACAAAGCTTGTTATGTGTTATTTCAATACTTTGTCCACTTTTCTTTTAATTATATTTGTTAATCAAATATGTCAGTTTTAAAATCTATTCCTATTTAAAATTTCTGAAAATTGCTCGCATTAAAACAGCCCCCAAAAAGAATAAATAAAATAAATATCCTTAATTTAAATTCAATATGTATTCCCAACAAGTCCTGAAAAACAAAAGAAGCCAGCATTTTCATTTTACAGAAGTGTTTTTACGTCTAAAATAACTTCAACATAAAATTAAACCCAGAATTTTTTTAGCAAATCCAACAATAACTATCTTTAAATATGAAAATTAAGTAAACTGTTTTAATGAAATACTCTATTTCGAAAAAAGCGACAACATACTGGATTATGTCACATGATTTTATCACCATAACCTGTTTACTTACTTACTTGGCTCGTTTACATCTGATTGCTGGATCCCATCAAGATCTCCTGCATTATCGATCATAATATCATTATGTGTAGAATGCTATGGATGCGAAAGTATGACAGTTATTAATTCTATGAAGGTAGTTTAAAATTAATTCAAATTTTTTATATAGAAGGGGAAACTAGGGATACTTGGCCCTACTTTTACTTTTTCTTATATTTCTGGAATGTTTGAATTTTTAGTACCATAAAAAGATTTGTTTTTAAGAATGAGATACTTGCAGTCCAGTCAACGAAGGAAAAATAGAAAAATAAAACGGTGTAGTTTTGAAATTTGGCACAGTTGTTGTGTCCTAAACGAAATGCTAAAAGTCTCCGCCGGTGAGGGGAAGAGGGGGGTTTAAAGGGGCGTTTTTAGTTTTTCTTAAAAATCTCGAAAACTATTAGCTCTAGCAAAAAACACTCAATTACAAAATTACACTACATAGCATTTCCTACAAAAACAGTCTTACGTTTTTTTTGTAGAATCAAAAGTTTAGAAGATACAGGGGGATTCAAAAGTGAATATTTCTAAAATTTCTTACTGTAATAGTAAAATCAATTAAAAGTGCTGAATCAACAACCCTCAGGAACACCTCATGCCTATATAATAATTATACAAGGGTAGTATTGTATGTTTAGAAGCGGGAAGGAGGCTGACAAACCCATTTGATGAAAAGTCGTGTTCTCTTCCTCCACTCACATCCGTTCCCCGTCACAAGTCTTCTTCTACTCGTAGTCCAATTAACGAATTGTAAATTTTAAAAAAGTATAGTTTTGAAATTTGTCATTGTTGTTTGGAAGACTGCCCTATACGATATACTAAAAGTCCCCGCCGGTGAGCGTATTTATAACCTATTGTAACATCTGTTTTGTTTATGTGGATGATAAAGAACTGTCGGGGTAATCGATGATTTCCCGAGGAGAGGTGAGTTAGCGCGGTGGACGAAACTCATACACTACATTCACACTTCAGTGGTTTTCGTGAAGGAGTCGGCTTCTTTTGTGCTAAGTGGGCTACGTTCATTAAATTCTGTACGGATTCGGATAGACCAGAGGAGCTTTCTATTTTGTACATTAGCGCCTATACATACCTAATTACCTGACACACCTTATTTGGGCAGTTTATTGTCAGCTATAACAGTTTACTGTTACTGTTATTTGAATCCATATAAGAATGTAAATGACAGCTTATATTAAACATGATGAAAATTTCACATTCTGATACGGTCGCGGTGGCCTCGTGTAAGGCGTCGGCCTCGGAGTCGGAGGGTTCTAGGTTCGAAACCTGATTCCACTCAAGATCCGTCGCTTATTGGGCCTTTTGCGCGTTAAATCATACGTAGGGGTCAAATGACCTTCCGCTGGTGTGGTGCGGAGCTTTGGAGAGTGAGGTGCCAGCTCAGGAGTCGCCCTCGCCATCTGACCGCGGTTCAAAATTACGAGGTCCGTCCCAAACTAGCCCTCGTGTTGCTTCAAAACGGTACATAAATATAAATAAACTAGACAGCTGAGAAAGTTAAACATGTTTTAGTGATTTTTAATATTTAAATCAATTGCTACTTTGAAAATTACAGGTTTAAATATGAAAAGTCCTGTAATTCGAAAGGCTATTGTATGTGAAGGGAATAAATAAATGTTTGTATTTTCTAAAACCGGGAAGCATTAAATATTCGAATTTAAAAACAATTTAAATATGATGAGGAGGTGCAAAGTTCTTATTATCAAATGAAACTCTGTGAGCTATTCATCTGTTCCATACATTATAATGCTAGTGAAACATAATAACCTCCATGTTTTTACCCAAAGCTTTAAACTGAATAAATAAAAATTGCTTACTTCATTTTAACAAATGATGAATCGCACTGCATTATAGCAATATAAACAAATACATATTTGTTTAGTTTTAATAGCATTAGTGTTATACTTCTCGTCATGTAAAAGAGGAAACCACTTGTCACTCAACCCTATCAAAACACAACATCGCAATCTTCTGAATTTCGAGTGTTAATTATAAAGCATTGCGATTTATTTATAAATATAAGTCACGAAATATTTTGCTTCAATATTCATCAATGTTTACTTCTATACTTCGATTTTTTCAGATCGAAGAACATTTTCAGAATTTTGAACTAAACAAATTTTTGGGTGAAAGTCTTGTTAAAAATTCGGTCTGAATTGGCCCTTTAATTATCTTTTCCTAAAGTAACTAGTAATACTCCGTATGTTATTAAAGTACCTAGACTTGAAATCAGAACTGACCGGTTCAATGCTTGTATATTCCAGAAACTGAGGCGGTTGCTTGGAATGAAATTATATTTACGCATTATTTTGATTTCTTTCCTATGAGCAAGATATAAGTGTGACAAATACAGCAGGATTTCTTTCACTTTATCTGCCATTTCGTTAGTTAAACATGTAGAAATCACCATAAGGGGATGTAAGAAAATCGTAATAGTTAAAGCTTGAAACAGGAAAAAGAAGTTGTCGTAATCCCCAAACCTCTGAAAGCTATCCAGTAAAAAAACCAGAATAAATTCATGATATTCATGAGAAAAGCAGAGAAAACAGGAAACGAAAAGTTATCATTCGTTTTCCTTATCACCTTGCCAGTGTTGCAACAGAATTCAAGCAATTTGCTAAAATTTTCGTCAGAATTGACACTTTCCAGATGAATAACCACATATTGAAGCAGAATTCTTATACAATTGCAAATGAGACTTAAAGGATGATCAAAACTAGAATCAACGTGTTTCCTAGATTGAAGCCCGAAATAGGAAGTGTTTGGGAGATTAGAAAACATGTAGATCGTTGAAGTTTAAAGGAATTTTAAGCAAAAGTTGTCTTGCAGAATATTCCTGATGCATTTGTCATTGTGTGGTAATATTCAATACTTTTGGTATTGCCAAAAAAGAGAAGTTCAATTTGAATGAAAACAAAATACGCTGTAAAAATATATTTCTGACTTCTCAGTTTCCGCTCGGTAAGGAGTTAAATAATTTGCCTAGATCGCACGCTATTTGTAGAATGAAGTTACGTTTCCTATATATTGATGCATAAGTAAATATAACTAATATGGTTAGGATATCATGGGTTAACTGAAATTTTTTATCAGGTAAAAATATCAGCCATATTGCTTGAGTAAAAATTCTTGAACAGAAAACAATACAAAAAAATATTTGGGACATCTCAACAGGAAATTAAGGATTCTCCTTTTGACATCTGTTTTCGTATCAGTGTTTGAAGAACTAACATGAATTTTACGAAAATCCAAGACTTCAATTCCCAGAAGATGGAAAATGGCAAATATCCATTTGAATTCATTAAAAATTGGACATTCCGAATGCCTCATCGTAGTTGAAAATTCTTTTCCGAGTGTTTTAACGTCTTTACTTTTCCGTAATTCGAAAGTCTTTACTGTCGTACTATTAGTTTGGGATGACTCGCAAATGACTCAAAAGAACTATACTATGTAGGATTCGTACAATCTTTTTACACTCTTATTATTACCCACCTTTTTAATACTGTCTGGAACATTTGGCCATAGTGGAAGAAAATCCTAGAAAAGAGTACATTGCATTTTGCACTAAAAAAAAGGAAGAAAAGAGTTTCGAGTTCTTGATGAATTAAACTTTTATTTATAAAATAAATTAAAAGAATATTTGAACTTTAACAATGAACTATTCTTGGTTATGTGGAACAATACAAGAAAATAACAAACAAGATTTTGTTGATGCACATGTCGATCGGAGAACTTCTAATAAAACAAATTTACATACATATTATACCATTGTTAAAATTGCTGCAGTCTTTCTAAAAAGGAAATATAAGCACTACCAAAAAAATCAAAGAAACTTTTAAAAAAATAACTCCCGTGAGGTCTAGCGATTAGGATGGGCTAGCTAGCTTACAATTCCATCATTTGCACGATGGAGAAAGATCGAAATTCAAATAATTAGGCCTAGGCATTCGCTGAACATTCACGATCGTTACTGGACTATGTTCGTGAATTCTTTAACGTTCTAAAGCCATTAGTCACACTTTCCACATACAGATCTATAACGAAATTTAATTCCGTTTAACAGTTAAGAGTTGCCACAAGACATGAAAGAAACTTTAGAAGCGAAAATACTAATTATTTAAATAGCACTGGTAAAGCCGAAAAGGATGTTATTGCTAAATTGCAATCTAACACGTACCTTCTGCATAAACGAAAACTATCTTCCTTTCCCCGAAACTTATTCTTCATGACCTATTTTGAAATACTTTTCTTTGATTTTTATTCATTTACTTTATCTCTATTATGTGTCATAACCTAAGCAGTTTAGTAACGTACTCAGTAGAAATATCATTGTAAATGCTCTAATTCGAACATGAATTCCATCTCAGCATGTACTCAGAAGTGTTTGAACTTCCCACGATTGCTCCAAATAAATTTCGAGACTCAAAAATGCTCTACCTTTCTATTTCCCTTTGAAAACATAATACTTCTTTTAGAACAGTAATCACGATTTATATCTAAAAATAATCAATCTCTTCGATAATAACATAACTAAATAAATTCAATCAAATTGTATGTTCGTGTAATTTCGTTCACATCAATTTATCAATTTTTGTTTCATAATTTTTTGTCAAGTTGGCATTTACTATCATCATCATGCAACATGGGATAGTTACTTTGGAATTGTAACTATCCCATGTTGCATGATTATACTTCGATCGTATTCCGTGACCATATATGATATTAAAAAGACAATTAGTCGTGTTCCTTACATATGAATGAGCTCATACATATGATTAATTCAACTATCAATCGTAGATTGCTTTTCCATTAATTTATTAATTTATAAATAATTTCGTTTCGGTAATATTTATGTATTATTTATTAGTTTTCACTGATCTACCTATTCGCATTTTTCATTTTGTCTCGAGTTTCCTTTCAGCAAATTATAACATTTAATTTCTTAAATCGAATGTTTCTCAGCTACAATTGAAAGTTAAATTCCAAAATCGATGATTGTGGCAAGTTATAAAAGGAAAGAAATTATTATCTCATTTGATGTTTGATTTTTCTCGTAAAATTAGAATTCAAACAGAAAAGATAGAAAGACAATTCATAAAAAAAGTTGATTTGTTACTAGTTTGAATATGATTCAAATCTATGTTACTTCTGAAGAAAAAAAGTCTTAGGTTATATTAAGGGTAAGATAGTTAAATCAGATTTCTATATACATAAATAGATATATATTTTAAAGAATCCTGCTTTATTTAAATTTAATTTAATTTTTTGAAATAAAGCATGGATTCCTAAATGTTTGAAATAATGTTCGTAGTTTGATTTTAGAAGAATGGAATACACATACCACATGTGGGGTCGTTCAACTATTACGTAAACATGTTTTTGGTAATTTTTGACTCCCTCCCCCCCCCCCCCTTGCCAAAAAAAAAAAAAAAATCCCAACCGCCAACCCCCCCCCGTTCTTTTTTTTTACAAAACGTATAACAGTAATAATCTAATTTTAAAAAATTTTAAGACTTAATTCAAATAAAAAACTCGAACTCGGCTTAAAATGAAAAAAATATATGTTTAATTTCCTTAAAAATTTGTTTAAGAAAATTTCTTAGTTTATCACAATTTTAAAAGCACATAGCTATATTTTAAATTTAATTTTGCACATGCCCATCATCTATTCAGATGCTGACCAAGGTTGTTCAAGCCATTTTTCCATATCTGTTATTATATCGCTTCCCCCTTCTGTTACTACTTCATCGCTTTCTTCTCGAAAGGAATCTTGATAAACTTCTTCTTCGTTAATTTTTCACAAATGCCCCTATACTTTTTAAGCATGTGACAAAAGGACTAAACTTTTAGTAATCACTTTTATATCAAAAATGTAAGTTGTTATATTAAAGTAAATGAAAACTTTTTTTCCAATAAAAAAAACACTTTTATCAAAAAAACACTCAAAACACTTTTACAGTTGTCAATTACACTATTGTAACTACATAAATTTTAAAGGTAACTATCATTACAATATGTAAAAATTTTTTAATCTCAAACATAAGTGAAAAAAATTAAATCTTAGATTGGTGAATGATTCATTTTTAAAGTATTTTCATAATCTATTATTGTTATTCGTTATTTAATATTTTATTCAAAACGCAAAGTCGTATTGTCGTATTCGCACCACTTAATTTCCTAGATTATTACTTTTGAAAATTGAAGAATACTTTCACTTTAAGATAGCATTAGTAAAGATAATTTATCTATTAAATTATAGAAAGATGTTAATTTTAATAATTTATTACATATTACAATGTCAGTATACTCTACATATTTTAATAAATGTAGCAAATATTAACAAGAATAGGTAAACTTATTTCATACCAAATTAATTATAAATGTAAAGTTATGATAAAATATGCTTAAAATTTTAAGAATAAATTTATTATAACTACCTTTTTTTTAAATAATCAAGAAAAACTTATTTCTTTTTGGTTGCCTTTCGCAGTTCTTCCTGGGCTCTTTTTAACACCAACTACTCTAGCTCTTTATCATTTTTAGAAGAATTTTTATACTGTCGCCTTCACATCATTTATTTTACATTGAATATCCTTCAAAGGTTTATCTGATGAAGACTTTTTGAAACTTTGAAAAAAACTTTATACAATATTTCTCGAAATGAAGACATATTTCCGATTTGACTTGTTTTATGCACTGTGCGGTTTTAAAAACTCCCGAGACACCAGAGAGTAGAGCTGTCGGCCACTATGGTTAGGAGGTTCAACCACTTCAGCGAGGGGTGTGAGGTGATTAGTTTGGTTTCGGAACAAATTGGCGGAAGAATCGTTCGTGAAAACGAACGAAAAAGTGTGCATAATGTTGTCGAAGGAAAACAACATCATTAAGATCAGAAAAGATCGAAGAAAAACAATATTATTAGTAAGCAACATCGAAGAAAAACAATATTATTATTAAGCAACATCGAAGAAAAACAATAT
The DNA here is from genome assembly GCA_013235015.1 of Araneus ventricosus. NCBI lineage: Eukaryota > Metazoa > Arthropoda > Arachnida > Araneae > Araneidae > Araneus > Araneus ventricosus. Next base: position 17,661 of record BGPR01000086.1, on the reverse strand, counting down.
TATTATTAAGCAACATCGAAGAAAAACAACGCATAATAGAAAGAAAAAATTAGTATAAAAACAATCAAAAACATTTTTCATTTTCGTTTTCCAAATAATGAAAAAAATCATCAAAACAATTATCCACTTAACTCTCATCGGATATTAACAGCTATGAAATTGATTAGTGAAAAAAACTTCCCAGAGAAGAAACGAAAAAGAAAAAGTGAACTATTATTGTTTAAAAAACTATGAGAACCCAAGGGGAAAGAAAAACGTCAAGTGATTAGCAGACTTGATGTCTACAAAGGATTTGCGGTTTGAGAATATTCGTTATTTTATTTTATTTTATTTTATTTCCGCTCTCAATGAGATTGTTTTTTTAGTACAAGAAGATGTAACTTCAAACCTGACTAAGAGTACATTTTTATACACGAAATATTCAATGAGTTTGAAGTATATTGTAACATGTTTATTTGTGCTTGCTTGGAAACTCGTATTGTCACTATACAACATACTGGTCCCTTTCATTCCAATCTCATCATTGGATATAGTAGCAAGTTCTCAGAAATAAGCCTCATGATGAAACATTATTATGAGCTGTCACCTCCAGCTATTATAAAGAAAAAGTACCATTATCCATTGTGTTCAATGAACACTCATCTTATCTATCATTTATGTTTGTCTTGTGGTTAAAATGTTTGACCTCAGAACAACATTGAAAATTTTTTTCCAAGTTCAATTTTCTTTTGCCAAATTAAATTTTTTTCAAATTTAATTTTTTAATTAAATTATTTTTGCAAGTTACAAGAGATTTTCGGAAATAAAGTGATTTTAATGTCTTACGTAAGCATCACTCATACCCCCCTTCCCCCCTTGTCAGCAAAAATATGTAAATCGCAAACCCCCTCCCCCCTTAGGTGCTTACGTAATATTTGAACGGCCCCTGTAGTGTTCATTAGAGCTATTACGGACCAACTGCTCGTATGATCATTTTCCTAATTTTCTTGTCTTGTAATGCGAAATTTGACTCCTTTTCTTTCAAAGTTTTACCTCCTGAAGCTCATTCTATCATCTGCTCTTATTGTATTTCATGTTTAATGCGACTAAATAAAAATTATCCTTTATTCATTCATGCTACTATGATTGTTTTAGTTAAGCCTAATTGCCGTCCATTGGTTAATTGCGATTAGCAACAACAACAAGAAATGGAATTCTTTATATATTATTCATATTTAGATATTTTATCATGGGACACATCTTTGTCAGAAGAGGACAAGCTGACGTAGATATAAAGTGTTCATCTACAGTCGCAGTGTTTTAGTCCAACAGCTCCTAAGCATAGAGGCACTGTATTCAACACAACTTTCTTTTGGAGAAAGTCAGTAAATTTCATTTTTTTAACTTTTACTGATTACGATATCAGCATATAACTTTGCGCAGTTTTACATTCGATTTGTTCTCTTCTATAGGTTTAATGCATCTTCTTACTTCATTAAAATTATTTCCCAAAAGCATTATTCTGTTAGTGCAAATTAAATATTTAATTTTATAGCAATAACTTTAATTTTTCTTTTGATGTTTCTCAAAGATTTCACAGCTTCTATTTTTAAAGAACGTTGTATCTTTCTTAGCTAAATTTAGGAATGAAATATCGATAAAAATTTTATAACAATATTTCGAAAAACAGTATAAGAAAACGTTAATAATAGATTACCAAAGTGCCCAACATTGTCACTCTCAACCAAATTAGACAATAAATCGTCTGTTGGATTGTATAACATTAATGTAGAAAGATAACAAACTAATATTTATATAAAAAAAATGCCAACATTATAGTCTCAATATAATAATTAATAAATTACACGATAAATTCTATATTCCAATTTATTAAAAATTCGGATAATAATATGTTTATTTGTATCATGTGTCATTATTCTTCGAAATTAATTGAAATAATATTACAGTGAAACTCCGATTAACCGTCCCTCGTTTAACCTTCAGCTTCAATTTACAGGCCAACAGCTGTTTAGGTTCCAGGGTATTTGGAGCTGATTTCGTATGAATTTGTTGCCCTGAATTCAAATATGGCATTAGTTTTTGCCTAGGAGCTAAAATTTCTAAGACATAACATTTCAATGAAATATACGTTGCATTATTTTAAGTTAAATCCATGGATCAAAAAGAAAAACTAAACACGGAATTTTTATTATTAAAATTAAACAATTATTATATACAAGGATAGAGGAAAAAGTCATTGACGAAACCAACTAGTCATAGAACACCACAGAAACTTCTTTTCCGTGACATTCTTGAATGCACTTTGGAACAGTCCCTTTTAAAACTCCAGCGGTAATCTGCCATCATGTGTGTATCCCATCTTCCTTGGTAGCGGTCCTTCATAGTTTTAATATACTGGTAAAATCTTTCACCTTGTTCCTCACTGGTGTCTCCTAAATTTTCAGGAAAACGGTCTGAGTGGCTGTGTAAATAGTGCACCTTAATGCTCATGTTACACCCAAAGGAATTTAAGCTGTTAAGCATCTCGTTTACCAGTTCAACATAGTTTTCAGCTTTGCGTTTGCCCAGAAAATTTCCGACAACTGAAGCAAATGAAGTCCAAGCTTTTCTCTCAGCCTTATTCATCGACTTTACGAAGGCAGGATCCTAAATGAGTTGTCTTATTTGTGGGCCTTGAAATATTCCTGCTTTAATGTTTTCCGTACTCAACTGAGGAAATTTTTTTTCCTATATATGCAAAGCGTGATCCGTCCTTATCAAGAGCCTTTACAAACTGCTTCATAAGGCCCAACTTGATATGTAGTGGAGGAAAGATGATTTTCTCTCGTCGAACTAAGGGGTCGGTAATGACATTCTTTTCCTCCACGTCCATGTTTTCTCTCTTGGGCCACTCTTTTCTAAACCAGTGGTGTGTTTTGTCTCTGCTATCCCAGAGCCATAAGAAGCAAGGATATTTGGTGTGGCCAATTTGCTGTCCAAGAAGAAAGTTTACCATTTTTAAGTCCACAAATCACCCATTGAAGTTCATGATATTTTATCTTCTTTAAGACCAAAGCTATGGTGTTATATTCTTCTTTCATTTTCGTTGAGTGAGCAATTGGTATTGAACCAATTTGTTCCCATTGTGTAGAAGGACAGATTTCAAACTTGTCTTTGAGCTGTCAATAAATCGGCGCCAATCATCTGGAATATATTCAGGAAGACCAATTTTTTCCTGGAGTCCTCTAATTTCGTGACAAAATACAAGATTGTCTTCTTGAGAGAAGAAGGGTAGCAGACCCTTTTCTCTTGTACGGTAAAAGGTAATTTTGGTTCCTTCTTCCTATAAATGTTTGTCGTTCAACCTGGAAGCCAGTAATTCAGAATCCTCTTTTGACGGGTTGAGATCTCTGGTGAGGTCATTTAACTCATCCTGGTTGAAACGTTGAGGAATTCATGACATCCTCTCAAAATCACTTTCACCTTCATTAGTATCAGAAGGGTGATCAGAGGGACAATACTCGTCCTCACAGAGCTCTGGTAGCTGGTCAAACGTTGGATCGGCTCTAACTCTGAGTGAGGGTCAGGCCGTCTTGCAGACACTAAATCAGGATAAGTCCACTTGCTACGGTTGTTTCGATTGATTCCATTAATATTTACTAGGCAGAAATAACAGTCATCGAAGTGGTTTTGGGGTTCTCTCCAAACCATGGGTATGCCGAATTTCAGACTTTTTTCTTTTCCCGGTAGCCCTTTATATATCTATTTTGATATCTGAGTAATTTCGTTGACATACACAGGAATAGACAGACCGACACAATCAACCATTTGACAGAACTGGTCCAAAATTCGATACCGATCTAGATTTCTAGTGACAAAATTCTTTAGATTAAATTTCTTTATCTTGATCCTTGAGTTTTTGAGTTACCTTGTTCATATTACACGGAAAGACAAACAGACTTTTTCTAGACGGAATCCGTCCAAACTTTGATATAAATCAACAAAATAAACAAAGTAACAAAATAAAAGTTTCACATAAAAACTGCATACCAAATTTCATATATCTAGTTCGATATCTGAGTAATCGCGTTGACATACACAAGAATAGATAGACCGACAGAGTCAACCATTTGTCTGAACTGGTCCGAAATTTGATACCGATCTACAATTCTAGTGACAAAATACTTTAGGCTAAATTTCTTTATCTTGATCTTTGAGTTTTTGAGTTGTCTTGTTCATATGCACACGGAAAGACAGACAGACTTTTCTAGTCGGAATCCGTTCAAAATTTTATATAAATCAAAATATTTGGTGTAGAGACTACATACAAAATTTGATTCGTTCTGCTTGTTGGTTTCTTTAGTTTTCGTGTTCACAGAGGATCAGAAGATAATTCCAAAAACTGGTTTTGTCGCCTGAAGGGAATCTAAAACATGGAGATATCACAAAGTGTCTTAGTTGCATTTTTTGATTTTAACAATATTATCTGTTTTTACATTTTGTATATATCAGAGAGTAAAACAAATGCTCACTGCAAAAATTGTTTCAGTTCCTTCGACCAGATAACGTCCGTTCAATTTCATCCTCGAAATCTACCTACATTTCCGTAATTAAAATCAAACTATTGTTATAAAAATCTTTAAATATCTAGCGCTTTTTATTCTATTCACCTGATTAAAATATTGTCGAACTTTATTTAAGAAACAAATTCGTGACATCTTTAGTATTAAAAAATATTCATCTTGTAAGGTAGTCTCAAATGATTTTCATTCTTTTTTCAAGCATTTAATCTGTTTTTTTCTCTCATTTTAAAAGTATGATGTATGTAAATACTTTTTTGTTTTTAGGATATTCGCTGAAAGACAAACTTCTGATGAATTTTTGGTCAGACTTAAGAGCGCTGCACTGCCGCCCAACTTGAATTTTTTCAAGCGATAACTGGCCAAATTTGTTATCAGATTTAACATAGCTAAGATTTAACCGTTTGCAGCAATCTAAAGATTGACGAACGTTCTCAAGCGACAAGTTCCCGAATTTGGTATTAGGTTTACCGGGTTAAGATCTGACTGTCAGCAGACATCTAAAGGTTGACGGAAATTTCGCTAATGTTGCAAAGAGATAGTTCTATTTTATAAAGTCTAATCAATTTTATAGATTTTACCTTTGAAATAATTACCGTGAAGATTTAACTATAGAAATAATAAACGCGATTACGTTAGAATCCATTTATTTTAAGTATCTTCAATACACTGCATTGTTTTACAAAAGTAACTCACTCATTAAATGTTTTATTTAACAACTGACTTTTATTTTAAAATATACATATGTCAAATGATTTTTCGGAGCAGCAGGGCTTCTCCCTATAATGAGCTATAAGGATAGATGATCAATATGTCCTTAATTTTTATCAATGGCGAATCCAGGATTTGGGTCTGGGGGGCTGAGGTCTTAAATATTTTGTATCATCGTGATGAATGTCAAAAGCCTATAGCTTATGTAAACCAAAACACTTTAATTTGATAAACTTTACTCACCTGACAATAAGAATCAAAGAACAATACTTTCGATAATTTGATAAAAAAAACATAAAGAAATAATTAGCTAAAAAAGTGTTTTCGACAGCGTTAACGTACAAGTATTCGTGGAATGACTACAAAAGTGGGGATATTTTCGAGTCTGTCAAGCCAGGAAGAAATGTCGTCACGTTTTTTTATTTATTTATTTATTTATTCATTTTTTTAAAAAAGGGAGATTAAGAACAAACAGTCGTAGTGATTTTAAATCAAATTTTAAAAAATTCTGGTTTAGCTCCGGGGGGCTGCAGCCCCATAGCCCCCCGTCAACCGGATTCGCCACTGATCTTTATCACCACGCAGCTCCCTATAGGTTGGATCGGTTGGGTACGCTTGAAGCTTTATTGAAAGACTAAAAAAATAGAAACTTAGAATTTGGATAACATAATTTGGAAAACAGATAATATTAACAAAACATGATTTGAACATCAAAATGCCTAAAATAAACAAATTGAAATAGAAAAAAATGAAAATGCAAAAAGTTTAAAAAATAACAAAAAACAAAAGTTAAATGTCTTTCCAGTTTATGGTGACGAAGAATTCGCTATGGAATTTTAAATTGGGAGAATGGAAATATAAGATCTTCATTTTTTTAATAAAATCCATCAAATTCCTAATTTTCGCTCGAGAGAGTGTTTATGGTATCAGGGCCGGCCGGAGGGGGGTGCGAACGTTGTGACCGCACTAGGCCCCGCATCTTCTGGAGGCACCGCGCCTCTGACTGATTTTTCAAAACAAAAATGCTTTCATTCTTTTAATCCAAATATACGTACATTTGAATATAATTATGCGATTTCTGCACATTTTACATCGATCAATCCAAGGCCAGGTGCTTTAAGTTTAAAGTCATGAAAGATTAGAATATCTTACAAACTGCACACTCTTACAACTTGAGAAGACTTTGAAACTGAGAAACACTATTGACAGAGAATATGAAAGAATAGTTGAAAAAGAAACACAGCGTTTATAATGTAATTTTGAATGAATAATGGCTATAATTTTGTATTTATAAAGTGGCTATTATCTTATATTTAGTTAAATAGGAAACAATAAATTTAGTTAATAAAGCTAAGCATTTCACAATTTTATTAGATTGCACTCCAGACGTGAGCCATCAAGAAAAATTATCTGTTATTTTAAGATATGTTAATGCAGATGACTCTGAAAGTGATATGAATACAGATTAAAATTAGAATACAGATTAGAATACAGATTAGAAAATTACAGATTAAGCTCAGTAGGGACCTATAGGCAACGCAAGCTTCGGTTTCCTCCTCCACAGTTCCAAAACCAACTATATTTTATTGGTTTTCATACAAGCAGTTGTTAAGTAACAAATATTAAGACAGACTGAGATTTAAAAAATATTTAATTTGCCGACCACTTTCAGGACAGAGGTTTCAATATCTCAGAAGAAAAAATAAATAAATAAATCTAAAATTTAAAGTTAAAGTTAAAAGCAATTTTTTTGTATGAACAGTGAAAAAATTACAAAACTTTTTTCACACATAAATAAACTGAAATAAAATTTGCAGGGCTGTTTTGCAGAAATATCTTCCTCGTGATTGAAAATAATAAAAAAAAAATTACTTGAGATCTAGCATTTGTTAAAAACGATTTATTTTCTTAGTCATGATACGTGTCGAATCCGAATTAGCTATAAAATTTAATTGTGATTATATTATCAACTAATTTCTATAACGAATGTAAGAAAATGGAACAAAAATAAGTTTTTACCTTATTCCAGCAAGTCCCATTACAAATTATATTTCATGAGTTTATGAAGCAATTATTTTTATTTGATTTGTGCACGTTTTTGAATGTGATTCAAATGCTAACTTTTTAAAAATATTTTAGTTATGTACCATTTTCATGTATTCCTTAAGTCCTTAATACACTAATTTGTGCAATGTAATAAATAACAAAATGTGATAAAGTAGGTTGTTGCGCGAAATTTGTTTCAAAGACCCGCAAGTCAACTTTGCACCAGGCCCCGTTTTTGTTCGGGCTGGCCTTGGATGTCATCATTCGTAACCACCAGAGACCTTCATGTATCGGTGCTGGTCTCTTGAGCTGAAAAGAGCTGGTAAGTGGGCATTCTGTGGCGTAGTGAATGGGACTTCCTTGCTCGCCGCATCCACATTTGCCCTCTGATCGTAGATGGAACCAGTTTAGATAAGTGGGGAAGGGACTATGTCTAGTCCAGTTGTAAAGATAATTTCATCGCGATGCCATGATGTAGGATTGTTACGTATTGTAATGTATTGTTTTTTGGAATGATTCTGTAAATATTTCTGCCAGTATTTCCTGTGCCTCATTGAAGCTGCCATCTGTTTCTTGAAATTTCTGGCAATTTCTTTTTGAGAAAGCTTCTGGTGCTGGGTGACGAATTGTATTTCCTTCTGTTGTAGAAGTTTTGCAAAGTCGTTGGATGCCTCATTACCCGCTGGAGAAAATATGGTGCCGATATGGGCCTTGATCCATGATAATTGAATACAAGATGAAGTTAGCAGAATGTCTTCAATGTACTGTGCTATTGGATTTTTCGTTTTAAAAGAAGAAATAGAATGAAGTCTGGATTCACTGTATGTCCAAATTATGATTGAAAGAGTATTATTGCTTGCTTTTTTAAAGGCTTCTTTGATAGCTATTAGTTCTGCTTGATATACGGAGTCATGATAATCCAATGATATATGATTGAATTTTTGTGCCAAATACAAAATGCGCTTCCTGTTTTGTAGTCTACTTTGGATCCATCAGTAAAAATATTGATATTTATGTCCTGTATTTGTTGATTTGAAAAGGAAATTTCATCTTCTATATTGAATATCGCTGGGTGAAATTTAGTTGGTGTGATTTCACCTTCATATTCCGCTGGAGAAGATATGGTGTTTGAGATGTTGCTCTGCTTGTTGAGTCTGATAACACTTGCATAGACAGCTTCTAACTCTGCTAATTAGTTGTACTGCAGTGGGGATAGTGTAGTATACGCCAGTGATATTTAATAGGAATTTCTTTTGAATTTTTGTTAGTATTCGAGATTATCTTGCTGTAAGGAGGTAGGCCCACACTGCAGCTCCATGTAAAATCATCCTTTCAGCCACGGTTAAATAAAGCCTTCATCGTATATTCTAGTTCAGGCCCCAATTAAGACCGGCTCTCCTTGATATGTTTTGAATGAGTTTAGTAACTTTGGTTTTTAAATTATACAGGTGATATACCAATTAATTTTATCATCCAGGATGACGTCGATGTGCTACCGATTAACTTGAATTTTCTCCTGTTGGTCACAAAATTTGACAACATTCTAAATTTGTTACTACATCTAACGGTCAGCAGCCATCTAAAGGTTGAAGAACATGTCAGATTTAAAGTCACTGTACTGCCAACTATATATAACTATATGCCTATAATACTTATAATGAGCTCTAAGGCGAGAACTGTAGTGTTTGCTGTCAATACTTAATGTTAAACAATTTCTATGTATTAAATTTTTTCATTGGTGTATTTTAAACTAAAATGGACTGGTTTTCGTTGCAAAAAAACACATTAGGACACAACAGTGGTTTCGACTGCAATATTTATTATTTTGAGTTTAGAAAATATTCGAGTGAATGTGCTATGCAATAAATGGTTTGTTCGATGCAAAAATATTATTTCAGAGATAGGTGCAGTATGTAAACATTATTGAGCAGTTTCAAATTTCAGAATTTCATAACGTCGCCATTAGAAATCCATAAGTAACCAAAGTACCAAATGCGCTGATTAGTAGTGATTTATCGATTTTGTAGATTTTCCATAAAGTCACCGCAATTTTTCTCTTGTATCTCTGGCACACATGCATCTTCAGCGTCATATAATCCTCTGGAAACCACCCAGGTAATGAGATTATCATCTCTCTTGCTGAACTTGCTGCCTGATTAGCAGTAGCAGCTGGTAACAAAATGATTAATAGTATTAATAAATTTTCAAGAGCAAAAAAGAAGCTCACTAAGTAATCCCAATAATCATTACATGAATCGGTCACTAAATAAAAAGCAGACCAAAATAGTCCAAACATGCTAGTAAATACATGCATAAAGGCAGGATATGAAAGAAAATCATCAAAATAAATCATTGTCTCTAAGATTTCCTGGTAAATTTGAAGTATATTTTTGTAATTTAATTTAGTTACAGAGATTTGTGTTTTCGAAACAAATTTAAGCAAAAGGAATTTCAAGCAATAGCTTCCACAACTATAGTAAATTGGAAAATATACGAAAACCCCATTCATAATGACAGAAATAATCACATTCACGATATCATAAGTGACAATGCAAATGCTTTTAAAATTTTCAGGAATAAAATTTGTATCTTTAATTTTATTATGTCCAGTTTTTCGGGCCTTAGTTTTGAAAATTGAAATTTCAATGAAGACAGTGGTCATACATATAAATAGGCAGTAAAATGAAATGAAACAATTTACAGATTTTGGTTTTCGATCCAACTGCAGCATTTTTGAGATTTTCGATAGTTTCCGGAGAAATAACAAAATTTTACGCCTGGAGCACAACATATAAACGTATATTGAAAATTCGGCAGACACATACAAAATTGGACACAAATCAATTTTAGAATCAGACAAAAGCCGACGAAATATGATAGATAGTAGAAAGATTATAATAAAAATCATGTTGAATATATATTTTGGGGAATTCCATATCCATCTGTAAATCCATCTGCTTCTATAATTCTTAGGACAGAGCATAGTTTCAATACCTGATAGATGGAAGAGCACCAAAATCGGCATGAACGCTTTTTCCATTTGATTCCAGGGCTTTCCCATAGTTGATACTTTTTTTATCTCGATGATGTTCAAAAGTTGTGTTGTGAATAATAACAAATAATTCTTATGGTTACTCTCTTTCAATGTCCCTTTCCTTGCGCTGCTACTGAGAACACACTGTAAAAATATGGTAGCCTCTGCCGTCTGTCTATTATATACGTCCGTCTATCTGACTTCAATTATAATAAAAATTAGATTCGTGCTTCGAAACATTATTTTCATTTCTTAGCCTCCGCAAAACCAATGAATAAATTATTATTCTTTGGAATCTTATTGAATTGTAAAGCGAAATTTTAATGTCATTTATTGCTTTTATGCGCTAGAAAAATATATTTAGACGTGGAGCAATTGAGTGTCATACTTTCGCTCTGTAATTTCAATTAAGTGCATTTGATAGAAAATAAATTGAGCATTAAGTTAAAGTCTAGATTTGATTTTATTTAAATTGCATTTGAGCTACAAATAATTTACTTTGGCAGGTTTATTATCTTGATATTGTCATGTCTGCAATCATATTCTCATTATATTCCATGCTATTTTATTGTGAATATCGGTTTCTATATGATTTGATACTGAATAAGGTAAAGCAATCATTTACTGACACGTAAAACGACATGACATTTTTAATAAACAGCATTGCTTTTAACAAGCACATAACTGTTTTTCTGAAGAATAATAATCGTGTAACGTAAATAAGAAAATATAGATCACGAACTAAAATTTAATAGAAACTTTTTTCGCAAAAATTTCTGCCAAATTACATGAATCTATCAGATTTTAACTTGTATAAAAAATAAGTGTTTGCAAATTAACAACTTTCATTATTTTGAACTGACTTTTTATAGAAAACCGTGATTTTTATTTTAACATATCCGTCACTCCTTAAAATAAATATTGGACATAATTAAGATATTTAATTAAAAAGAAATTGAATTCACAGAATTTTCAGGAAATAAATCAGCAAATGATAATAAATACTTTTAAAAAAGTGCATCTCAAAAACCTTTACGAATAATAATACTAATGGAAAAAAAAAGATTTCAAAGCAGATTAGTGAAAAAGGAAAACGTAAGGAATTTTCGAAGTTTATTTACATGTCTTATACTTACGAATCTATATACTATCCATACTATATCTACATACGTGCGAATTTTATTTACATTACTTACATCTAGCAGCTCTCTAAACTTTATTTGTACATTCATCCATAGCATCGGCATTATCAAGTGTATCGAATGAAGTACTACCAATATAATAACACTAACACAATTTTTATGATATCATTATGATAGCAATATGAAATTCTATCGAGTTAAAAATACGCAATTTTGCAACAATAGGAGGGCGAGAAATCAAAGTACATCATGGTCGAAAAATGATACTCTGGTACTATATATCGTCGCTGAACAAGCAACACCACCTATCTCAGATTTTTGCCAATTTGAGTTAGATAAATATTTTCATGGAAATTTTTATGGCAGACCGACTGGCGGACTCTGTTCGGCCGTCAGACCAACAGGTTGCGCACAATTTGCAAAAATGATAACACCACCTAACTAGTTTTTACCACAACAGTGCCTATCTCAGTGTGTTCCAGAACACCCAGTTCCAGTATTTCATCACTAGAGAAGCTGGTAAATGTATTTTTTAATTGTTGTTTAGTAATTATCCTTGGAAATAATTGCTTCAAGGATAAAAAGAGTAATTAATTTTTTTTTATTATTTTCTACATATTTATAAAATCGAAACTACAGTACAACCCCGTTTAACCGAATTAAAAGACGGAAAGCCGTTTCGGACAACGATTTTTTTCGCTTAATCCATGAACATCTATTACTGTTTTGTATCTCATTACAGTCTGTAATTCTGAAATGTTCTAATTAATCTGAATGTTCTAATTAAATGATGAATCACTGATTAATTTGTGAGAAAAGATTTTTTATATAAACATATAGTATTGCAAACATCCAAGAAATTATAAGTAAAAATATTTGATAAAACTTTTAAGCATATGGGGAACGTTCACCACAGCCAGTATTCCATCATTATAGAAGCTGGTAAATATATTGTTTAATTGTTGTTTAGTAATTAACCTTGGAAAAGCAATTGATTTTTTAAAATTATTTTCCACGTATTTATAAAATCGAAACTACAGTACCACCCCGGTTAACCGAACTAAAAGACTGAAAGTCACTTCGGACAACGATTTTTTCGCTTCATCCATGAACATCTATTACTGTTTTGTATCTCATTACAGTCTGTAATTCTGAAATGTTTTGAAAGTGAAACGAATTCAAACTCTCTTTGTAGGCTACACTCATGTTCCTTATTTATGTTTTTCCGTCCGGCGCAATATTTCGGGGCGTTGAGTTCAGGCGCAATGCGCCAATATCATAATTAATATTGTTAATACACATTTTAATTTTAGCACTCCAAAATTAATCATTGACCTTCTTGGGGAAGCTTAAAAGAAAAAAGTGAGGATATCGTTGCAAAAAAAAGTTTCGCCTTCTCGATTATTTCCGTGCAGTACAGTACGTGGTTTCTGTATTTGCTCTTTCAGAGGCATTTAGGATAATCTGGGGATTTACTGTGATAAGAATTAAATTTTCTTTGTTCTTGAGATAATTCCTGTAAAGAACGATTATCACGCTGCTGCGTAAAATCTACGAAATGATATTTATAAATCACTACGTATGTGTTTCGTCAGTGAAATCTCGATAGCAATAATTACTGGTATAATGGCAGTCTGAGAAGATTCTGAGTTTTATATACCGATATAGGGGAGACATGGCAAGTTGACGAGCTGGGCAAGATAAATAATGGTTTATTTTAAAAGATTAGAAGATTTGCTTATTTTAAATTCTGACAACTTAAATTTCATTATTAATTGTTTTCCAAAAGAACTTAAACTTAATAAATCGAACTCTCATCGAAATAAAGGTACCTTTTTAGATATTAAAATTGAAATTTCTAAACAAAAAACTTTGATTGGCATGTTTGATAAAAGAGCTGAATTTAATTTCAAGTGTAAAAATCTTTGTGATTATCATTCCAATATAGATTCTAGGGTTTTTAGAAACGTAATTTTTAGTCAAGCTAAGAGAATTAAAATAATTTGCAATAATAGAAATAATTTTTTAATGGCTTCCAATGTTTTTTGAAGAATCTCAATGATAACCATTTTCCTTTTAATATTCACGGAATAAAAAATCTTATCCTTGAAAGCAGTCTGGAATATAAAATAAAAAAAAATCTTTCACTTTTCATTGAGGCGTAGGTGAAAACTAAGGGCTTTTTTTATTAATATGTATAAATGGTTTCAACCCTACCATTCCTGTTTTTCCTCCTTCTGTTTTGTCTTTTCGAATACAGATGGCGCCATGGTTCTAGATTTTCTTTAAAAAAAGAATGATTACTTATTTTGGCGGAAAGTTCGCATTGGGGATAATAGCCTTTGTTGCTTCAAATCCCATAAATTTTTAATTCAAGATTCAAGTTCGCGTTGGTTTGTGACAACGTGAGGACATTTTTTCTCTCTTCTAAGCGTGGGATAAGTTTATTTTTATGAAGGCAGTTTTTTCAGCCCGAAGGCTAATAATATTTTAAATCAATCTTATTAGAGTTTTCATGTTTGTGTTTCGTTTTCCTTTTTCTTTTAAAGTATTGCCTTTCTGATCACCTTTGTCTTTTGTAGGAAAATTTTGGGCTAAGAGAAGCTATATTTGGCGTAATACAAGCTTCTTACAGAAAAATTTCTCAAATATTTTTAATCCATTTCGAATAAAGTCCTTAGCCCTTGATAAAATGGACTAGAATGGATTCCCTGTTTGTTTAATTCGATTCTCTCGGAGTATTTATCTGAGATTTTTGCTTTCTTTGAATGATTTTGATTTCTGTTATTTTTTGTTTTTTTTATACAGCTGCAATTGCGCGCTACTTAAACATTGTATAAATTTTATTGCTTAAATTTTTGTTATTTTGTTACTTCTGTTTAAAATTTAAGTTAAATTTATTTTAAAATTTATTCTACTTTTTCTAGTTGATTGTGTTTAAGGCTTATTTTAAGTTCATACTATTCATACTTCGCCACCACACTTATATTACTAGCGCTCCTCACTGCTAGACAGAAGAAACTCACATAGTGAATTCACTGCCGTCATTTCATTGTTTGTTAGATGGTGTTCATGTATTTTATCTCAAATGTTCATTTCAAATGTAATTTTCAAGATCTTCAATGCATGATCTCGTAGACTTACAGATGAGATATTTGATTGTCCTTTACTATGCATGACTACCTTAGACAATATGCTTTTCGAAATCACTATTCTTTTTTATATTATTCTGGTCCATCCCGCCATAAAAATCAAACACTTAACATTTCCGATCGGGGTAGGATCACCGAGGCAAATTGACAATCTCGTCAATTTATGCTTTTTACTGTTTCCTTTTTGATCTTCATATGCTTTTTTTAAAATTTATTACAGCAGTGTTGCTGCGCTTTTTCAATTAATCAAAATGCTTTACAAATTTTTTTAAGGAAAAGGTTATTTTTTTAGTTTAGCGCCTATACCCTGAGCTTATTTTAATGTGTTAACGTAAATAACGCTACTGTCATTTCTTAGAAAGAGGAGGTGATAGATCAAAACGAAAGTCATATTTGTTTTCAACACATGAAATATTCATAAAATCAATTAAAAATACCTAGAATCGAAATTTGTGTTCTCCTGTATTGCCATCATTATATGCAAGGTTCCCACTAAAGTCCTTTACACCTCTCCCTCTCTTGACTTCAAAACGACTGCAACTATAATAATAAAAGTGGTGTTTACTGTCTGTCCACTCTCTGAACTGTTCCTCTGTCTGAACTCTGCTCGCGAAGTTGTCTCGTTGAAGGCGGTCAAGTTATGATAGGAGGAATCCATTTCGAGTAGGTAAAAGTTCGCGAATGATTTACTCTTTTTACCGCCGCAGACTGACGCCAAAACCCCGACTTCCATCGCATATTTACGGATCCCACATAGTAGGGAATGAGGTCGCTTCTTATTGGCTCTTAAAGCCACGTGACTTGGCTCGCTTCTAAATGACGCCGTGGAACTAAACGATACTGAAGGTTCGTAATTTATTTGTTTTATTCTGAAATTGTATTCATAATTTTCTTAAAAAATATCCAAATAATCATAATCAGAAGGTAGTTTTAATTTCTAAATGATGCAATAGCAGAAGACAAAATAATAATTAAAATCCCGCCAAAAAATGGTTCTATGACATCATTAACAAACAAGCCAAATCACGTGACGCTGAGAGCCAATGAGAAGCAACCTCATTCCCTACTATGTAGGATCCGTAAATATGCACTTCCGTCGGATTCCTCCTACTCGAAATGGATCTTCCCTAACATAACCAGTTGCTATAGCATTAACGAGACAACTTGGCGAGCAGAGTTCTCGTGGCGGACAAACAGTAGGTATAGTCAAGTGACTATTGCTATCTGACGAGAACGCTTGAAGCGTCACCTGGTGGAAAACTGCAGAGTTTATTAACTCGGTATGCGTTAATGAGTTTTTCAATCTGAATAAATCTGTCCCTTCAGATTATTTCTATCGATATCAGTTTTTATGAATATGCAAAATAAAAACTCGAGTTACAGAGGTCCGAGTTGCAGATCCCAGTTATAAATTTGCGGTATGTAAATAAAATTTCTCAGCATTTCTTTTGAACAGATGCATAAAGAGCTACATTCAAACATTCAAAACGGTGTGAAAAGGGCGAAAACTTTATCTAATCGTTATATATCGTGAGGTTTCATTATGCGCTCAATTTCTTTAAAACAAAACAATAAAGAATACCTACTTTCGACATTTAAATGTGATTTAAAACCATTTCTTGCACGGTTTGCCGGCTGCTACATATAACGTTTGCTATTGGAGCAATCCTTAATACCATTACCTGATAATTGAAGAAAGATTAAAACGAATTAAAATTCTTCTACGACAGTGTTTATGAGTGTCGTTTACTCTCACATCTTCTTATCAAATATTTCCAACTGATTTTGTATTTGATTGTTTTTTTTCTATCAGTGTTCTGCTTTAAAGATACGTCGAATATCTATCGAAGGGATCGTCGATATAATTATTTCACACTATGCATGTCTTTTAATAAGCATGCGCAATAACATATTTTTTAAACACTGTTTGATTTTCTCGGATTATTTGTCTTAAATGATAGATTTTGTTTCAAATTTAGATTCTTTAATTTTATCAGTACATACAATTAATACATCTGAAGTCTTTTTAATATCGCTCTTATAAGAACTTTATTTCACTTGATGAGTTTTATTGATTTTCTTTGCATTTAAATATTTTATCTCACTGGCTTAAAAGTAATACTCTTTTTAAAACGTGGCAACGGATATTTCATTTTTATTTTTTTGCAAGTCTTTACAAATAGATTGTCTCAAATGATATTCATCCTTGCTTTAAAGAATGAATCTTCTGTTTGACTGCCAAATTAAAAATCTGAAGTGTAAAAACATTTTTCGATTTTTTTTATTAGAGGCTGAAAGGCAAGTTTTTGATTGAATTTTGGATCAGACTTAAGAGTACTGAACTGCCTACCAACTTGAATTTTGCAAAGCGATAACTGTCCAAATTTGGCCGCAGATTTAACGCTTTTAAAATCTAAAGATTTGCAGCCATCCAAAGATTGACGAACGTATCGAGGACTTAGTACCGTTTTTCTTTGAAGTAATTACAGTGAAAATTTAACTTAAGAAATAGGAAACGCGATTACAATAGCAGCCATTTATTTTAAATACCTTCAATAAGTTTTACTCTTTTATAAAAATAACCTGCTCATGAAATATCGACAAATGGCTTATATTATAAATTATACCTATGTCAAATGTTTTTTCTGAGCAGCGTGGCTTCTTCCTGTAGTAAGCTATAAGACCAGATGGTCAATATGTACTACCAACTAGCTTGAATTTTCTCAAACGACAGCTTGCCAATTTGGTACTAGATCTAAAGGTTAGCAACCATTTTAATGTTGCCGAACGTGTCCCGAAGTTGGCGACGCCACAGTTTGAAGTTTCCGTAAGTCTAACCAAATTTATTGATTTTTCTTTGAAGTAATTACCTTGAAAATTCAACTTTAGAAATAATAAACGCGATTACACTAGTAGCCATTTATTTTAAGGATCTTCAATAAGCTGTATTGCTTTTCAAAAATAACTCTCTCATGAAATATTGAAAACTTCATATGATAAAACATACGTATGTCAAA
>BGPR01000085.1:1710185-1734452 GCA_013235015.1 Araneus ventricosus | reverse complement strand
AAGTTCGAGCGTCTAGTTACGTCCTCGTTGGAAGAGGAGTCGCGACAGATGGGTTGTCCAGCTCAAATGGGGTAGAAATTTTCATTTTCGCATAATTCCTTTACAATTGAAAATAGAAAGAAAATTCAAATTAGGCGAATTATCGCCTTATCATAACGAACAATGTTTCATATACACTTTTGCGATAGCTACAATTGCTTCGAAGTTATGAACTGAAAAGTGATTTTCCCTCCCTCCCCCATCTTAATGTACATTTCAACCTCTGCATGTCCCCCCTTGTTGGAAAGCTTTCGTCATTTGCAGTCTCTTCCAAATACTTTCATTCCTGCAGCTCTACTCCTTATGAGAATCTAGGGCAAAATGTCCTTTTCCTTATTATTATTAGTAAAGATGTATACGTGTAACGCTTTTGCCAATGTTATCCTGTGAACACTTTAACAAGAGTAATTTTGATTAGATTTTAACTGGGGCGACGGATATGTTGTATGGACGGCGACAATCTGGGTCAAGTTCGCAGATGGTCTATCCATCTCAAAGGGAGTGGAAATGGTTGGGAACTGAAAATTTCATTTTCCCTTAATTCCCTTACGATTGAAAATGGAAAGAAAATTCAAATTAGGGGAATTATTACCTCATCATAACAAAGAACTTTTGTACTGAAACTTTTTTTATAGATACAATTGATTAGAAGTTATGATTTAGAAGCGATGTTTAATTCCTTCCCCCCGTGATTTATCTTTTTCCCAATGCTCCGTTACGATTGAAGATAGAAAAGAATTTCAACCAAGCAATCAAAGGCAAAATCAAATTAACAAGCAGTAAAAGGCAGCTGAAGGCAGAAATTAAATTTTTTAAATTATTAATTAAATCAATTAAGTAATTTTAATTAATTAAAAAAGTGTTTTCTTCATTCCCAGGATTATTCTACATCAAAATTTATCGAATGGTTGAAAAACAAAATTAAAAAGTTGCTGTTCAGACAATGTGGTAAATAAAAGGTTAAAGAGTTAAATACGAGACAACTTTTACAAGTACAGAAAAAGTTCGATTAACCATCAGTTTCTATTATCCATCATCGTCATATTATTTAAAAGTAACGTTTCTGAATTGGTAATGACACTCAAATTATCCAGTGAAGACAATCTCAAAAGTAATAATGAAAAGAGAAAGCATTTATTGATTAAAAAATACAAGAATGAATTCGTTTCTTCATATCCTAACAGAAAGAGGTTAAACTGGAGTTTAGGGTGAGTACTCGCTTCATTTCTCTTAAGCTCGCCAATTGTTTGTTGCCAATAGAGAGAGTGCCAGAACATTTGTTTTGGATGCGAGTCGAAATTTTTTCCGCGTCGTTTGCGCATGCTCCGACAGCGATTTATTTACCGGTCTACGGCGTATGCCCTTAATTTCGCCTCATTTCCATTGGTCCGCTGTCTTCTCTCTTCGATTTGATTGGTCGGCTTACGAATTTGTTGAATACTTCGTTTGGAATTCTTGATCATTAACCAAAAATTTTTTCAATAACCGTTCGCTTCTCTTCTGAAGATTTTCTTTCATTTAATTTGCTGATTCTCTTGCTCTGAGTTGCTGAATATGGCTTTCAAATATCGAACAAGGAATGTTTTATTCTGAATGGTTCCCTTGCTGCATTTCATCGTCTTCAGATGTCGTGTTTTTCCTGTGTTCGTGCTTTCCCTGTATTTTTCGTTTCTCAATAAGAAAGCGAAGCTTCGAGGGGCCTGCTTTGCTGAAAGCGAGCCGCTTGCTTTATTAAGTTAAAAAATTTGCCCTGTGCACACTTGCAATGCCTTGCTTTATCTCTCGTTTTGAGATGCTGTAGGCATCGAATGAGCATGAGACCTATAAAAACTCACTACGCATCCTAAACAGTGTTTGGCTACGGCAAATAAAATTCCGACAAAGAAAATTGGCGAGAAAATAGTTCGCACCCTAAACTCCAGGTTTACCAAGAATGATTCGACCAAATGGCTTACGAATTATAATTTCTCACAAGATCTGATACTTCATTTTATACATTCTTCCTGTATCTAGTAATAAACGAATAAAAATGTTTCAAACAGAAAAAAAATGTTCCTGTCCCCAAAACTGACTAAACTAAAAAAAAAGGATAAATTTGTAATGATGACAAAGTGATGTTGATTAAAGGCCTGATAATCCTTTTGTAAAATAGCAGGGCGGCGAATCAAACTCTAGTCCTCTAACGTCTAATTTCTTTACCAAGAATAGATATATTTCTTCTTTCTTGGTTTCTTTAGTCCCCACGAAAGCAGGTAGTAATCAGTCGGCCTTTTATGTGACCGCACTATAGATGCTTTGGAAAAGCTCTGAGAATAAAATTACTGGCATTTTCTTTCCCAAGTTTTCTAGGATAAAGCTTACTTTTTTCCAGCCATAGAGATTGTGTTGTTTACTTCAGAGACTGTATGTACTGTTCAGGAACGGATTCCGAGAATACCACTTTTGGACGATTTTACAAAGGAAAGGAGTGTCAGGCAATGAGTCATAGGAGCGCATTTTCGGAGTTCTTTGTCAGATCACGCTCAGTAAAATGTAAACATCATCTATCCATTCTTCACTTTCCCCTAGAAGAAAACGTTTTATGAATGCTATTTATATTTTTGTATAGGATCGTTAATTGCATACAGAGAGCATAATACATATGACTTATTTCCACTTTAATTATTTGAGACAATTATTTACAACTTAGATTTCTTTTATTTTTGCATTTTCTTACTTTATTACTTGCATTTACTTAAGGCCGAATTCTGAAGTGTAGTTCAAATTTTTTGCTTGCAATATTTATTAGAAAAAAGAATTTTTCAAATTCCAAAGTCTTTACACACATTACTTTGGTCTTAAAGGATATATGCTAAAGTGTGGTATATAGAATCAGTTACCGATTCTTGTCATATATTAGGATACTTTATACAGAGTGATTGAAAAAAGATGGACCAAACATGAAGGGACTGCAGAGTAAATAACCCAAGTTTATATTCTTTTAAACAAAATGTGAGCTTCTGTTTGATAGAAGATATTATGTATCTTTGACAAGTAGTTACAAATAAATAAAAACATGGAAGATATAAGAAAAATTTAAGAGAATCTTTGATTAAGGACTAATTAATTACAATATGATTACTCATATCAGAAACGTAAAATCAGTATTCACCTGTGTTATTATTTGAAGTATGTTAATTAATAGTAGCATATCAAATTGATTTACGTTATAAAAATGTTTTATAAAATGACAGACGTTAAAAAATTATTTCACGTATAAAAACAAAAATCTCCTTCCTCTACAGCTGCAAAATATTAGCGTTCGTGTTTTCTTGGAAAAAAGATGAATATTTGACAATCTTCCCAGCTAAAAAAAACTGCAAAAAAATCTGCAGAAAATCTGAAGGTATTTGGAACATGGTTTCTTCAGATTTTCTGCAGAAAAAAATGTAGAATATCTGAAGAAAACTATGTTCCAAATACCTTCAGATTTTTCTACATTCAAGGTTTAATTATTAATTTATCTAATTTGTGATTAAACTTACTTGTATGATGTCGATTCAGATTGTGACAAAACTTCAAACTCATCTTGTGCGGGATTCGAACCCGCGTTCTTATAGTTGGCAGGAAGGAACGATAACCGCAAGGTCGCGCCGGAATACACGAGATGGAGGTAAAATAATCTCTTTGAGTTTTAGCGTCACGGTAGCTCTCGTGGAGCCATCTAGTGGTCCATCAACCAAGGTCAGAATACGTGTTTTAAAGTCGTAGAGATGAGTAATAGATGAGATTAGTAATATTTTTGTTTAATTATTTAGATTCTGTGATTCAATAAATTCGTTTTCAACTTTTATCTTCCTGGTAAGCCTTCTCTCCATACAAAGGGCGCAAGCTCCACTTTTCCCTTCTTTTTGGAAGAAAATAGCTAGTCAGATAGACAGTTGGGAAACTAATTGGAAATTAATTAAATAATGGGGGAAAAGTTTAAAAAGGTAAAACTTCAAATATTTGTTTTAAAGAATAATTTAAAATTCATTTTTTCTGTGGCATATTTAAAAAATTGAGTGCCTAAGACAATTTTTGATTTTGAAATTTTTTTAAACTTCTGTCTGCTGTAGAATTAAACAATAATGATAATTAAATTCTAATTTTGTTTTAAATCCTTTGGAAAATAAAGCTGCAATATTAGAGAATATGGTGCAAAATATGTATTTAGAGAAATGCAGATATTATGAAATTGCGGTTAAATCTTCAAAAAATCAACAGATATTGGTGAAGTTTAATGATTTTGTGAAAATCTGAAATAACTGCAAATTGAAAAAATCAATTGAAATCAAAATGCTGATTTTTCGAAGTCTTAAAAAATCTACAGGATATTTAAAGAAAAAATGAAAATAAATTTGTTTCCCAGATTTTATGCAGATTAAATTGAAGAAAGATTTTTTTGCTGTCTTCAAAAAATGTGCAGAATATTTATAGAAAAAAATAATAAGAAATTTTTGCAGATTTTCTGCAGATTAAATTCAAGAAAAAATGCAGATTTTTTTCTGCCTTCAAAAAAACTACAGAAATCTTTAAAAAAGTTTTAAAAATTTTTTTGTCTGTAGATTTTTTTAGCTGGGGTATTAAACATGCCCCAGAATTAAATTTTAAAAAAATTAAAACAAATCCCTCCACAATAAATCGCTTCAAATTCTTATTTTTTTTCACTCTTTTGCATCCGAGATATGAAAATGTAATGTGCTCCAATCAAATTTTATTCGTTTAGAAAATAAATCTTTAGTGTCGTGATCGAGTTGATCAAAACATGAAGTTTCACAAAAAATTATTTTTAATATTCATGCGGTTTGTTGAAGAGGCAATGAACAATATATATTTTTATTATATTCTTCAAAAAGTTAAGAACACTTTATGAAGCAATTTCGAGATTGATAGACGGATGCTTGCTGGTGGGGGAAGAATTGACAGTAGAGGTGTTGGCGTCTGTATTGCAAAGATTTTTTTAACTGTAACTCCAACTCCGATTTGGGGGTTGTTCTGTAAAGCCGGCCATACACTTGAAGACATGCCACTTGTCCTGGACCCGGTCTTTTTTTCACCCATTTTAATCGAAAAATACCGGCACGCCATTCACTTGTATTTAAAAAGACGTTAACTCTGAACGAAGGTGGAGGATGACCTTCTTTCCCTCTCTACAGCTGCTTGTCAATCGCTCTTCGATTTTCCCCAGTCAGCAAATTTTAATTTATGCTACCTTCGAAGCGAGGCTTCAATCTAAGCAAGGCATTCCTCTTTTCGCTATCCTCTTTCAGGGACCTTCTGAAGCGAGACTTTAAACTTTAAGCTCCAGCGCTTACACTCCGATGTCAGTCCAGACGGAATTCCAATCACCACAAGCCATTTGGCTGATTTCCATGACTTTTTATGGCGTTTTCCTTCTCGCGTTCCAAAATATCCAGTTTATCTGTGAAGGGAATGGCCGGGTTAAGAATGTTTTGTTTGTCAGATTGTGTGTGTGGCGGCAGCCATTCGTTCATATCCTTTGCATTTCTCCACTCGGGAGTATCATACTCAATAAATCATTAAAATGTATTTGAAATCTTCTAAGCACTTTTGTTTTCGATATACAGTTTAAAAGGACCACACAAGGGGATAAGCGAAAATATAAATATTAATCAAGGGGTACGCCAGGGAATAAAGGTTGGGAACTCCTCGATAACAAATTTAATTTTTTATATATAATTTTACTGTACAATCTTATATTTTTATTACTTTTTTCTCTGTAAATGAATAAGTATATACAAGATAACAAATAAATTATAAAAAAATATTAAATACACGTGGTGGGCGAAATGAATTCTTTCTTCAAGAGTTACTGAGAAACAACTAAATTAAATTTTCAGAAAAGGATTTTTTAAACTTTAAAATGTTATTAAACCTTCGTATTTGAAAAGAAAATATGATTTATTAGAGAAAAATGGAAGCAGCGATAAAATATTTTTATATTGTCATGTTGCTATTTATCATATCTCACATATCAAAAGACAAATTTAAATTAACCCAATTTTTTTAGAAATGTTTTTTCAATGTATATACGTATTATATGTAAGTAGAATGTCTCTCTAAAATAACAATTTTGCCAATATTTTATTCACTGAAAGGACAGCAATGAAAATAATCTTTCTTAACAACAATATTCCCCTATGTTTGCATATCGAAACTCAAACATAGTCAGTCATTCGAAAAGAAGTCAAATTTTGCTTTCTTAGTAATACATCTACAATACATGGGCAAAGTAGAATGGCTCTATAAAACTAAGAGTCTTGCAAATATTTTATTCACTGAAAAGAGATGGACAAAGAAAAATTATTGAGTACTGAATACTGAGATTTTACTAGTATTATCATTTTACCTATTTCTGAGAAATGTTGAAAACATCATTTAACCCAACTTTCGTCTAAAAATAGGGCAACACATATAAATGACCTTTATATAAATTCTTTTGAATAATTTATTTCAAATTAAAGAAGATTTATAATTCAAGAGGCATTTAACTATATATTTGTCTTTATCGCAGGTTTAAATTAATGTTGGATATTTTTTATTAAATTTTAAAAATGGCGAATTTTGCAGAAATTTTCTTTTATATTTTCAGCACGAATGTTTTTAATGTTTTGAGCCCCACGGAGAACATACATATAAATGTACTGAGGTAATATTCCATACTTTTACACATGTAAAGAAGCATTGTCAAAAAATTATCTAGAGGGTCCTTTTTCTTTGCATTTTCGACTGTCCTAAAAATAGGATGATGGTACGATATACTACTACCTATTCCCCATCTGTTAGTAATGAAGATAGTCCTTTCTTTCTCAGTTACATTCCAAACATTGTTACTCCACAACTAACGCAGGCGCCTAACAGTCTGTCTGAAACGTGCATATCATGTGCCATATATGCGGGGGGAGAGTTAATTATTCTCAAACAACAGCTTTTAAAAGTCAGTTTGTGTTTTGAAATTCATCGAAGCAGAATTTTTTATATGATAGAATTTTGTTTTCCTTTGAAAATAATTCTGATGCTAGTATTTTAAAATACCATGTAAATTTTTCACGTGGCGGAAAACAAGTAAAGGTACCAATGCACATATATTCTACAAAAAACATAGTTGACCTGTTTGATAACCATGTAGCAGCTTCTTCTACTTTCAATTCAAGGGGGGAAATGGGGCTGGTTTTTGTTTATTAATGCGTTTGAAACAGCTCTGTTGCTACGTGGAAGATCAATCAGCTATTTAATGATGAAAGTCTGAGCCTCTTTGATTTTCGAAGATATATAACAGTTGCCTATTTAGGACTTTCTTTTCTAAGGATACCATCTTGTAGAAAACTGGGTGTTCAACATATTAATGAAGATTTTCTAGAGCTTAAAATTAAGCATGTTATTGTAGAAAACCCAGAAAACCGACAAAGAAGATACCAGCTGAAAACTTGAACAACAAAACCAACAATTGCCTGTAACAAACGTATTGCTAGACCAAGCTTAAGATACTTTCTCCCATTCGACCTAAGTAAAAACGAATAGCAGTGGATTGTACCATTGACCTATTTTTAGGACAGCCTCTACCAAAGAAGCTAATGAAAATTTGTAAGTTTCTTGATTTTATATGTATACATAGGCTTAGAGAAGCACACATTTGAGATTTTGTAAAAAATATTAATTTTTTCAATGCTTGGTACGATATGGGTTAAAAATATTTTTCTGCTTCTGAAATGTTTATGCCTAACTTTAGTTCTTATCTTTGGAAAGAAAAGAGAAAACAGAAATAATGGGATGTTATTAAGGGCTTCAAGAATTGAGATAAGAGAAAATTGTAGTTAAGACCAGTAGACAGAAGAATCCGTCTACTGAATGGTATACATGTTTAAAGAAGTAAGAGAGAAATGCAAGATATAAAACACTTCTTTCCTTTTTCACATTTAAGACTCTCTAAGGAGTAATGTTATAATCTCACAAAGTTTATAAGATAGTATATATTATTTTGTAATAAAATAATATATTTGAAGTTACAGTTTGATAGAAGGTTCATTTGGATATATTTATTCTTATAGGAAATTTGAATATATTTGGAAATAAATGTTAAATCCAGCAATTCTTTTTTATCCAAGTTTTAGAATATTTTGTTTATAGAATATTATTTCATTTTTTAGTACCATTATATTTGTGCAAACAAAAAATATTTTTAAATAACTTTTTTTATAGATTCTTATATTTATGCTTCAAATAAATGAAATTGCTTTTCTTTATTTCACAGAAATTCTGTGCAGTTTCGTCCGTCGCTTTACACGTTGTCTATTTTGCTGAAAAAGAAAACAAATTCAGCCTTGTCTTTAAAAGTCTTAAATTTATTTATGGATTTGAAGGAAGAATTATATGCAAAGCCTTCAATATCATTTTAATAAAGTTTACGTTTCATTCATATACATAAAATCATCAAATTAAAATTTTAATTTATTATGAATTAAATTATAAGTTGAAATCAATTTTTTGATTTAAAATCTGAAATTGTAAAAGGACATTTTGTTTACACCAAGCCATTGAAATAAATTATCTATATTTTAAATTAACAAAAGATTTTTATATGAGCCGCGTGAATTACAGCAGCCATGGGAGTTAAAAGAAATTGGCCAATTTATGAAAATGTCTTGTATATTTTAGATCTTTGTAATTTTTAAAATGTTGCTAATGTATTGGCCTCATTAGATTTTATCCACCAGTAGGAGTTCCATGTTACGACAAATTTTGATAATAGAAATTAAAAAAGATTCCTTAGTTTGTGTTTATAGACAGCGATGTTCAGTTATGATAAGTAGTATAATCATGCAGAAACATTATTATTCATTGCTATTTTTAAAGTTTTGATCACTATGTCGAGCAATTTACTTGCCACTACTTTTTCAAATTTTAATACTTACTATCCCTTAAATTCTTTTAATAAATATGATGCCGTCATCATTAAAAGTTTTAGAAAAAACAAAATATTTAAGCATCAGAGCAAAAATTTAACTTTTTTCAATTTTAAACTTCATTTTTAAGCTATAATTGAAATGACAATGCAATTTCTAGTACTACGTGACAATTCCAATTTCTAATAAAAAAAGTAATAAATTTAAAAATAATACAAGAATGCCGTTTTTGGTACTTTTTGTAGTATGAGTAACATGTACAACTTTTCAACAAATTTTAAGAAAAGAAATTTTAAGAAGTTCTGCATAAATTTGTGATTTACTTAAAAATGAGGTGCAAAATAAATAAAATACTTAACCTAAAATGTAAAAAATAAAAAAAAATTGATCATTTCTTTAATTTTAAAAATATTTTCAAGTTACTCCTTTGGATGTAAAGCTTTGTTTTAAAACGGTAAATAATGCCATTCTCATAATGCTCAGTAAAGAATCAACAAATAATCTTGACTTTAGTTAAATAAAAAAAAAACACTTCAGCACAAGAAGCTCTCGAACAAAAAAAAATCATTCAAACATTTCCAACATACATTTTCATGTATACTTTAATAACTTCATAATACTATTAAAGGCAAAAATACAACTTAACTCTCAGAATATTTAAGCGTTTTCAAACATCTCTTCTAATATTCATAGTAAAAATGATTTTCTCTAAGCAGTTTTTAAAATAATTAACTAAATTTGCAATCAGAAGGCTGATATCGTTTTCAACCATTCATCAAGTTTCTCATTTTTTTTCAATTTTTAACCAGCTCCTCTATCCAATATCGGAAACATTTCGTAAAGTTGCAATTTTTACAAAATTTTATTTGACGTATTTTATGCTTATTTATGGAATGTTACTTATTTTTAAATCATATTGCATGCGTTGTCTGAACGCTCCTATATGCACATTTAAATCTCTTAAAAAGTCGTTAACGTTTGAAAGAATAAATTGTTTTCTATGGTGGTCTGTTAACTCGTCTGACATCATCTGACATATCATCAAGAATCTATATCTCTGATGATATCGTAAACAATATATTTTACCATTTCTCAGCAAATATTGATACATTTCGATGTCAATTGATTACTCGAAAACATAACCATGGGTATATGCATCACAAAAAAAACATAAAACAAGGGTGACATTGGCAATGTCATTTATACAAAGTAGTCACAAATTAATTAACTCGTTTCAAAAATTAATTTTAAAAATCCTATAATATAGTAGCTTTGTTTCTTTTTAAATGAGAGATTATTCCCAAAAGTTAGTTTTCATATAGTAAATACCCCTTACGGCGCACTAAATCTACTACAGCAGGACATTCCCAACGCAAGTGTCAAAATGGCTACCTTGCAGCAAAAGGCACGTCTCTGGTTCAACGAAGGAAAATGAATTGTAAAAGTTCAAAGATGTTTTCGCTTAGAGTATCATAACTGTCAGTCTCCAAATGAGAACTTCATCAAGAGTTGGTATGAGCAACTTAAGGGAACAGGAATTGCACATCATGGGAAAGGTTCAGACGTCTCAGACAAAGTTGTTGAACGAGTGAGGGAGACATAGTGGAGTTTCTAAGTAGATAGCGACAATTGATTTCCTTGCCTATAATCAGAGATTTGCAAGACGTGCCTTGTGCTGCACGGTAGCCATTTTGACACTTGCGTTGGGAATATACCGCTGTAGTAGATTTAGTGCACTGTAACGACGCGTTACCTATCCGAGAAAAGCCTATCTGATCTACTCTCTCATTTAAAAAAAGAAGTTGCTACATGGTAGAGTTTTTAAAATTAATTTTTGAAGTGGGTTCAATAATTTATGATCACCCTGTATAATGTTTGCATATTTCCTTAAAGACAATTGGCCGACGAAAACAAGGAAAGTTGTACTGCAGACTTCAGCTTTCTAACTAGCGTAGAGAAGTAGTAAGACAAAGTATTTTTAAAACACTCTTATGTCTTGAACGAAAAGAGTTTTTTTCAGAGATGATTGTAAGGTAGCAACATTAACTGGTTCACTTTCTTCTAACTTCTTCCAATTTGATTCGGTCTTCAGATGGTTAAAGAAGTGTCTTAGAATGGGCTTACATTCAGAATTAAGGAGAGAGGGAATTATAGAAGACTTAGATGGCAATTTAAAGAGGGCTTATACATTGATTTAAAAATCCTCCACTGCACAAAGATGGCTTAAAAGGTTTGGTTTGTGGAGGGATATGTTTGAATGGACGGATAAGTTCCAGAACAGTAAGGAATAACAAAAACTTTTTTCGTAAATAAACAGTAATTGTAGGTATATTATGTTATTAGGGATTTTCTGCTTTTGTATACACGCAACATTCTTACAGATTATTATTCGTGCTTTCTTTCCAATTAATTACATCGCATTATTATTTACTTATAAAAAGTTATAAACTATTATAATAAATAAATAAATATTTAGAATTCTGAACAACTTTTTCGTTCTAAATGAATGGTTTCTAATATTGATTAGACTTTCTGCAAAAATTATAAATTTATAATAATTTAGAATTCAGTAGGTTTTCAAAATTTTATTTCAAATAAATAAAATAGTCTCATCGACAGAATCAACCGATTATTTAGGTGATATACAATAGAGTTTTCATTTTATAATGTATAAAATTTCTAAACATGGAATATTAGTTGAAATAATAATTTAAAGAACTGCAAGCGATATATTTTGGATTCTATAATAATATAAATGTTTCGTAACATAACTTTGGTTTACAGCTTCCCTCCTTTCTGCTTCGCGTTGAAAATTTTATGACTAAAATTTCAATCTGAGCAATTGACAAAACTGTTGTGTCATATGTAAGGCATATTTTGTTTACTATGTGCAATATTTGTTTATACCGATAAATATTCCTAAACTTGGAAATAAATGCGTAGACATATTATACATTTTCACAGCTGTTTGATAAATAGAAGCTAAATTTAATGCACTTCAGGGTCACTGAATTTTGCATGCAAATCAGAATTCCAAAGGGTCTCCATTCGAGAATGATTAAGCACCTATTCTCTACTTATCGAAAAAGTAGAATCAAACAGCGAACAAAATATATCATGCAAAGATTTAAAATCTTCAAACCTTGTTTGAAATATATTTGGAAACTTAAATTATTCCGTATATTCTCTGACGTTTGTAATGTCTTTTAATTTCACTAGTTTAATGAGCTACCTAATACATCCGGCTATGTTCGGGATGAAAATATTAACTATTTATAAAATAGCAACTATTTGAATAAGATCGATATAGAAAGATTCAATAAAAGCTTCCTCATGTTTTAATGTTTGTAAGAAAAAAGAAAAGTGTTCCATGGACTAAGATTTACAATATACTGAAGCAATTTACGATTTTAAGACACATAACCATCATGCAGAATGAAACCACAAACTCCAACCACTTCGGCTTATTTTATTATCGGAGTTACTTGCATTTAATGTAACTTCTCACATTATTTCTGGCACTTCTACATGTTCTTTGTGCGAGAGAGATTAATGATAATAACATCATTCTCTATATTTACCTTCTTTGCAAGCTACCTTCTGTAGTTGAGTACAGTTATGTATCATGGCTGTAAGCCAAGTGCATTTTCCTCCCTAACTGGCTGTTTATTATTGTTTCGTTTCTCTTTTCTAGGCTTTATTTGGATGTTTTTTCCTCCACTTATCCTTAACTGCTTTTTTCTTGAGATATTTCTTAATATGAAAGTTTTTATCAATATCGAAAATATCGATAAAAGTTCCATATCAAACAATAACATATAAAACATAAAAAACATGTTAATTTATTTATGAGGTTGGATAGAGATACAGCTGATCAACATTTTTAGAAATCTTTCACTTATATAATAATCTATATTATATAAAATGCTTATGCGTGGCGCAAGAAAAGGACCTTTATTTCTTTCTCCCCGTTGGCAACGATCAGTTTGTTTATCAATCTCAACCCTGACGCCAAGCTTTTCGCTAACCGAGCTATTCGCTTACGGATTACAGGACTTGTTTTCGGATCGTCGACTTTTTTTTCAATTTATTTATTTAAAATGAACTCTTTGCGAACTTTTGAATACAATTTGCGTAGAAGAGAGCAGCGTGCAAGGGAATCCCTGTATGAAAGATTTCAGCGAAGATCGGCCAGAAATGCCGCTGATAGGCTTAGGCGAGCCAGAGCCTTTTTTGTGCTACTAATTGTGTGCACTATTTACTTTGTGTAAAAATAAAAATTACAGAATAAAGACCAGAGAACTAATTATTCTTCAGAAAAGTTCTCTTGCACACTGCACTCGGAGAATGATTAAAGTTGCATACTGTTTGCAACGTGTATATAAAGAGAGATTAGATTTTTTTGCCACCGTGTTTGTACGGACTGTTTTAGCCCAGATATATTTTCACTGGAAGTGAATTACCACATGCTGCTTATGGTGAATGATAATGTTGCATACTTTCTGCTTTTCTGTGTAATATTTCATAAAAAAGAGTGCATATATAAAATTTTGGTTACAAAAGCAACAATTTTGTAAATTTTGAAAAAAAGCTATCTTACTGTTTTAAAAAGCTAAAAGTAAATAATTATTATGTGTTTTAATTTTGAATAGTTAATTTGAGTATGTTTCAAGCCACTATTTCGTTAACTGTCCTTTTTTAGCTAAAAGGTTGCAAGATGGTTTACATCTTTCTACGACAAGAGACGATCAAGAATTTTCTGAGATTTAAAACACAACTGACTGCATTGAGGAAAAAACTATATTTTTCTTGACTAAATAATTGTTGGAATAAGCATGTATACATGTGGGAACGCTTTTCTGAATTACATTCTATTGTATAGAGAGCATATTTGAAATTTTGGTGGAAAAAGCAATTTTTAAAAATTTAGTTTGAAGATTTGGAAAAGGCTATCTTATCAGTTTTAAACTTAGAATTTTAGTGGAATGAAGTTATGTTGAAATAAACTTTTGAATAAATACTCAAAAGTGTGTGCCAAGAAGTTTTAAATTTCTGATTGATGAAAATAATTTTGATTTTTAATCATCTTTGGATTATAAATATTACCTTTCAAATTTCTTTCTATCATTTACATATATATCTGTGCTACCAGAAGATTTTAATTGTAGAAACTAATGAAAAATTAATTTTAGGAGTTCGTGCAATTTCAAATAATTTAAATTTACTTTTATTAATTAATGTATTTATAATTTCCTAGTACTAGGAGAAATGGATAACTGTACGACAAGCGTGTGAAGCGAGCTGTTTTCACATAGTAATCCCGAAAGAATCACGTGATTCATTGGTGTCGGTGAGCGGAGAGAGCAGGGGGTGTTATATACATATAAAGATTTTATAACAACTGTGCTAGGATACCCAGTGTCTTCATGTAGCGAGCGAAGCGAGCAGGGTTTGCGTAGCAAGCTCCGGAGGATTGCAGCGCAATCCTCCTGGGGGTTGGCGAGCTTTAGCGAGCAGGGGGCAGAGCCCCCTAGTAATTATTATTGATCTTTATATTAGCTTGAAAAATAATAATACTTAACAAAATAGTTGGTGGTAACAGTGAATACTGCATAGAGACAATTAACATAAGGTATATGAAAATTTCGATCGTTTCTTTGATAAAATGAAACGACTGTACAATAAAAAACAAAATGTTTACGATTTAAGCTCAGGCCCTTTCAACTGCATAGTTCATTCTATTTTTAGTGGTATGTTGTGGGCTTTGAAATGTCCACAATTAGGTTAAAAGGTTTATTCAATGTCACTTTCAGATAGGCGCAATTTCATTATTGAACGCACAAAATGTGAAGTTTTTCATGTGCCTCTAAAGTGTGAAGGATATAATTTTTATATCCAAGGTAAAAGTACTTTAGGTAGAAAACATATATCTCCAATGCCTAATGATTGTTGTTACTTATCGGAATGAAATTAAATATTAATATAACGAAATATAGTAATTTACAGTTTGCAATCTTAACATCTTGGCTAGATGTTCTTTATCATATTATCTAACCAGATTTATTAATTATTACTTATATGAATGTTTGCTTTGTAATATTACAAAACATTTTGCAAATCATTCATAAGAATAAATCTTCTTTTGAATACGTTGGATTACTGTTGTTCGAAGTTTCATATCCTAGTTTCTCTAATCCTCTTAAGTTCTAGTTTGTAGGACAAACACATGACATTATAACGCTTTAATAGAAAAGGATAAAAAAAATGATGCGCATTCGCCTCTATTCAACTCATTGGAAGATGTCGTCGTCGTTGAGGCTGAAGTCACTCAGTCCACAAAAACATTTTGACGGAGTACTTCAATCAATTAGAATTTGCAATCATTCATTTCGTCATAAAATCCTGCTTTCTAAACATCAGTAAATAAACCGTTGGAGCTAGAAAACTGTAAAATAATTTTTACTGTTTATCATAACGATTCAAAAATAATGAAATTTAAACTGAACACATCTGGGAACTATAGTTTTGGGCTTAATGACTTCTGCCTGAATGACGGCGATTTATCTGTAATGCCTTCCCATCGCTACACCCGAGATAGCAATTTTGGTTTGCAGCAAAGTTGCAGCAATCTTGTTCTGCAAATCTGCAAGCTTGCAACAAATTTGACATGACAAGAGTGCAAGCTTGAAACAAGTTTGCAGCACGTTAACGCAAGCTTCGAAGTCACCACGCGTCAAATTTGCCACAAATTTGTCACGTCAAACTCATTGCAAAAATAGAGTACGAACTAAACCTCGGATTAGAACTCGCTACCACCGCTTCCTAATCTGACTCTCTAAACCACTCGGCCAGATAAACTCTGAGAGGAGAAGATAGATTGCGCTAATATCGTTCATCTATACGATTCATTTTAAAATGTTTTCTTGATTTCATTAATTTTTTAAATTTTGTGTTGAGAATATGATTTGAAGTCAAAGAGAGAGCGAGTTTCGCTCATAACTACGTATTGCTAGTAGAATAAATTTTGAAATTAGAGTTCTAAAGAAATTACTTTTAAAATGGAACAAAATGTATAAGTTATTATTTTTCAACACACAGTGACTGTTTTTCAGGTTTAATTTTGTTTATAAACGTTCAAATTTCAACGTTAAGAAAAAGGCGATAAAGTTTTCTTTAAAGTGCGAATTCTATATTTAGTGAAAAGATGGAAAATGTTTCAAATTTTTTTAATAAAATGTTAGTTTTTTAACGAATTATCATTGATTTATCGAATTAATAAAATGAAGTACGGTCTAGTAGATGCTATTAAAAATAGGACGTTTTTTAAAACAAAGAAAGATTATCTCTTAGTGTGCTATCATCTCTGCAGCAAACTTGTTTTGCAATCACGCTGTGAACTTGCCATGACACCTTCACAGCAAACTTGCATTGCAAGAAGGGGTGGCGCTAGTTGTCTATTTTCGCGTAACAAGCCCATAACAAACCTGTGGCAAACTAGTTTTGCAAGCGAGGGAGGCGATTCTGCCTCGTTATTTTGCAGCAGTTTCGCTACAACATCGACGCTTCAAATTTGCCATGACAAGATAATATCAAGTAAATATCAAACTTGCTACAAATGTTCATGCTATCTGGGACTGTTTCCCTACTCTCATCTTCCTTCCTTAACTGAAGCCAGCCATCAAAAATTTTGGTGATTCAACAGGTCAGGAGAGTATATCTATCCACAATCAGAGAAACACAAAATAGTTATATCAAAAAAGAGAGAGAATAACCGTAAAGTAGGAGAAAGAGGGGGTAAAACGGGATACCTAAAGTTTGAAGGCCTGCTGTAGCTAAACTATTCGACATAAAGTTTGTCAAATTTTGCTAAAATATTCTTTATTTATCAGAGTTTAATATATCTTTAAGGAAAAGTCACAGTTCCATCACTATTTTTACAAATGATTTTTTTTGTAGAAAAAGTCAAAGATTCCCACTAGCAGGGTAGAACGGGATGCACATGTTAACTCTATGGGAAATCAAGGAAAACTAGATTTTCAGTGGAAAAGTAGCATATTTTTTTATTTTCTGCGACAATTTAAAAATGAAACAATTTTTCTAAGACTTAACAATGGTTATAATAGTTCACAA
This sequence comes from Araneus ventricosus, assembly GCA_013235015.1. Classification (NCBI taxonomy): domain Eukaryota; kingdom Metazoa; phylum Arthropoda; class Arachnida; order Araneae; family Araneidae; genus Araneus; species Araneus ventricosus. Next base: position 1,717,338 of record BGPR01000085.1, on the reverse strand, counting down.
TTTAGGAATAAAGGCAGTTTTTTTAAAGATTTATCAATAGTTACAATAGTTAACAATCTAAGAATAATGCCAATGTTTTAAGATTTAACAATCGTTATCGTAGTTGACAATTTGAGAATAAAGGCAATTAGTTTAAAAATAGCAATAAGTAAGTAAGAATAGTAATAATTCACATAACGTAATTGTCTTTATTCTCCGCTCCACTGCAGACTTAGTGAACTCATTTATGTTTTTCTATAAGACAGCTTTGCAGTATTGGTTCTTCATACTCTTCTCTTCTTGATTGTTTTGTTTTGAGGTTTTCTTTTTCTGTTTTTTGAGTCACCACAAAACAATTTTCTCTTCTTTAATAGCATTTATTTTTAATTTCATCTTTTCTTTTCTTCAACTATTGGAAATGCTTTCCATCAGATAATTTCACTCAGATGTCAAATAGGAATGTTCCTCAAAAACTAACAACTATCTCACAATATAAGAAAATCCTTTTCGATCGGTATCCGTAGCTTCCCCTATTATCCAGTTTTACACCGAGTGCAGAGGTCATAAGAAACGAAATAGAACCGCGCAATTATTGGAGTAAATCCTTATTCTTTGATAGGGTATAAATCCTTAGTAAACGTATATTAAGCTGGACTAAAAATGGTTTTTAAAAGTGTAATGATTTTTAAGTAAGGATGGTTTAAAATCATTAATTGAATTATTATTATGAACATTGGAGAGGTGACGTCATAAAACAAATAAACCTTCACAGACGAAACGAATTTAACAACAACAAAATGGAAACTATGACCATTCTGTTTTCTTCCCTAGTGGAGAATAATTCCGTATTTGTCCACTAGAAAGAAGAATTAATGATGCCAAAATCACAGTATCCCGTTTCACCCCACTCTTCCCTATCTATACAGCTCGTTTCGAGAGAAAAATTCTTCTATTACTGCATCTGTACTAAACACCAGGGAAAAGGCTAAGGAACCGAGAACCATATTAGGTTGAATTTTGTCAACTACGTTCGGCCATTCTCACTAAAATATTACAAATAAAATAATAAATTGCTATAATTTAAGATATTTTTAAGAAGTTAAAAGTTTCAGACACAATCTAATTTTTATTAGAATATAAAGTGACTAGACGTCCAGATTTAGCTGGAGAAAACACGGTTATTGACGTTAATCCCGAATTGAAAAACATAATTCCGTTTTTTCCCTATTATTAATAACTATTTCGGAAGGTTTTGTTTAAAAGCAAATAGATTTTATTTATCAGTCTAATAAAACCGATTTATTAGATTGATTTTTAAAAGATTAGAATTGGAAGAAATGTCTTCTTCCACTTTTACTGTAAGTAGTATATTGTCTTGCGATTTTAAGAGAACAATATTCAAAACAAATTCATAGATGAAAGAAGTAAGCAATTCGCATAACCAACGTGAAAAATCTGTATGAGAAATTGCAATAAAATTATAATTAAATATATTGCTTATACCTTTGTCTCTCTTTCTTTTTTAATACTTAATTTACTTCCTTGAGTTTCAAGAAGGAAAAAAATACATTCTTCAAAAAATTTCTTTATTGTCACACCCTATATTGACATATCCAATGAATCTCTGGCTGAAACTCAGAAAAACCGGTTATCTTATGTGAATAGGTTTTTTCCTTTTATCAATACATTTAATCTTATTTTTTTGTTTATTGATATAGAACGCTTTAATGAAGCAAGAATTTTCATTGGATCATAAATAATGATTGCATTGAATATTCGGCTGACTTGAGAGAACTTTTCGCACTTAAAGCAAGAAGCAAAGTTTTCATCCATAAAATGTTAAAAAATAAAAAAAGAAAGCATGGTACATCTATAATTTACTCTCCGTCATTTAATAATATATGCAGATTACGTAACATTTATTTAGGAAATTTTCTCGAACATCAGCAAATTCCGCATCATAGAGCTTAGTTATTATTATGAATAGAAAGGAACATGCGTATTATAGGAAAATATTAAAATAAAATCTCCAATAATGCAAAAGTTGGAAAAGTCTTACAAAAGAAATAAATAATGTTTAAAGAAGTTGAGTTCCGTCTGAACTATTTTTTGCCTTTACAGCATTTCTTTACAAGAAAAGATCCTTCAGGCAATAATGTTCTGTCCTGCAAAGAATATGTACTTATCTTTCATTTTTGTACTTTGGTCTTTATAAAATACGTTGAATCCTATATCAGTATATATATATATATATATATATATATATATCTAGAAAACTGAAATAGTATGACATTTAAAATATTTATCTGCTAATAAAAACAACTAGAAAAATTTGAGCTCCAAAATTTTTGTAGTTGTGTTTCTTTTACGAGCCTTCTTAGATTAAAGATAGAATATTCACAAATTAATCTGATTTTTTTATTTTTATTAGAGATTTTAAGAACCATGTTTAAAGTAAAATTCTTGATTTCTAATTATAAGATATAATTAGATATGAGATATAAAAACTGCAGTTTGTTATTGAACAATTGAAAAAAAAAGCGTTTTTGTTTCATGTAACGAACTTTATGAAGGATTTAGAAACCTAATTATGAAGTGTATGAAAGAAAACGATAAAAAAATTATCGGATTTATGTCATTCTTTAGAATTACGCGACGATAATTGGGAACGGGCACGAATTTTCAGCTTGTAGTTTTGTATTTAATGGCACAATGGCCGAAATTCAGCGTGTCCCGTTGTATATAAAGTCACCATAAAATAAAAACATGAATTAAATGCCCTCCTAGTTAAAAAGTAAGGAACGAGTTAATTCAGGAAGAACAAACATGAAAAAAATTGTAAAACCTTCATAAAAACTCAAAAAAGTTATAAAAGTTAATTTCACATGAAAAACGAATACAATGTCCCAAACAATTTGAGAGAAATGATACTTACATAAAATATATAAGATCAGTCATCACTAATATCTCAAAAATATTTCAATTAGGTTGTTCTCCCCCAAATCACGCATCTTCAACAATGAAAGTATTATTACATATTACAATTAAATATTACAATACAATTATACATTTGAAACGATGAGAAAACAAAATTTATTATACTTAAAAAGTGGTAAATTGAACAATCAACTTGGCAGGTTGAGTAAGCTGCCCATTTAAAAGATATATATATATACTTCTTTTAAATGGGCAGCCTACTCAACCTCCGAGTTGATTCTGCAATTTTCCACTTTTTAAGTATATATATATATATATATGTGTGTGTGTGTGTGTGTGTTTTCGTTATTGCACTCATAAAACAGCCGAGTTGTTAACCAATTTGCTTTATTACAAAAATATTTTGGAGATTGGCGGACATACCAACATCTTAGTTGAAGTTTTAAATAAAAGTGTACAGAAAATCCCCGATTCTCTCAGATAAAGCAATAGCAATATAACACGCGATCAAAGTGAAGGGAATATTGGCTATTTTTAATGAATCGCGTAAGCGTTTTAGGGAAGATGCATGGCGTCAAGAAGTCGCTGATTTCGCGATTTGTACGCGCGTGGAAACGATTAAAATATTCTTTTAGCAATAAATATGCCAAGACGAGAGATTTAATATACCTCCAGCGCGGGAAATAGAACGAAACTGGAGTTTAAGAAAAGTGATTTTGGAAAACATTAAGACTTTAAAATATATAATATTAGAATTTGAAATAAAATTAAATGAGATTATTACACACACACAGACATATATATATATATATATATATACGAGCGGCTCGCTATCATATTTATATACATATATATATATATATATATAGACCGATATAATTCAGACCGATTTTTCATGTTTCTCTTCCTTCCATACTGCATAAACTACTGAGTAATATTGATGATTTCTGTTTAAAAACTTCTAATGCTTTTTCTATCCCCATTGAATTTTTCATTGAGTGGAAATGGAATCTTTATCACCTTTTGAAAAAGTCTTTTTCCTTCCATTATAAAAATTCCGAATGTTTTGATTCTTTTAGATTTTCTAATATTAAAATTGCTATTGAAGACTTAAAAAGTAAATTCATCATCACTCCTATCGACAAAGCATCCAATAACTATGCTTTTATTTGCAAACAGCATTACTATAATCTTCTGGATAAGGAACTTCAAAATTCTGCAACATACAAAAAGTCCAACTTTAATATGAGTACAATATCCAAAAAAATTCTTGCTTTCTATAAATTCTTCAAAATTAAGAAATTCAATTTTTGCTTTCCTTATATTACTATTAATCCAAAATTTCATAAAAATCCTATTTCTTATCGTTTTATCACTTGTGGAACTTCTTCATACATGAAGCAACCTGGTTACATTTTCTTCAATCTGTTAAAAAAATTACTGAATGTCATTTGTTCAGAAGGTTTCACTTGGGTTATTAACAATAATAAACCGGTTATTGATTTCATTCACAATAATAAGAACAGTATTTCTTCTATTGAGACTTTTGACTTCAAAGATCTTTTTACAAGCATTCCTCTAGCCACTCTTCGAGAGGTGCTTAACTCTTACTTTTTTGATTACAAAAATATTCTCAATATTTCTTTTGAGTATTGGGATAAATTATGTAATTTTTGCATATTTAATAATTTTATTTACAATGGGGAAAGTATTTTTCTCCAATCACATGGCATTCCTCAAGGATCTTCATTTTCTTCTATTACAGCTAACCTCTTCCTTCATTATTTTGAGAAGAATTATTTACTTCTTCATCCTCAGGCTTTCAGATTCGTGGATGATCTTATTGTTTTTAATCATGGATCATTTAATATTACGTGGCAAAATATTTATCCTTCAGCCTTGCTTCTTAAACAAACAAACTGTAATCAGTTTGAAGCGGATTTCTTAGATCTGGATATTAAACTTATTGATAATAACTTTTTTATCGATATCTTTGACAAAAGAATGGATTTTAATTTTTGTGTCAACCGACTTTCATATTGGTCTTCTAATATTTCTATTAAGATTTATAGAAACACTATTATCTCTCAATTTTCTCGCATTAGATCTATTTGTTCGAACGAAATTTCAAAAACTAAACAATTAAAGCTTTTGTATGATCAACTTTTAAATAATGGTATTCCCGAGAACTTTGTGCGACGTTATCTCAGGCAGTGATTTCAGAGCTACTGACAAAGCCTCTTTCTCCTTTTCTTTCTCTTTCCTCTGTTTGGCAACGGCGATAACTGGTTTGGCGTTCTTTTTCCTCGTGGTCACGGTAGCGTCTCCCTGGCCATCGTAAGCATATTTCGCTTTATTTTATTTTTTTTTATGTTACGACTGTTTTTATTCTAGGTATATTTGTATTCGGATTTTTTGTATTTGTATTCGGATTTTTGTATTTGATTCTTTTTAAATCTTCTTAAATGTATTTTTATTTTTTATTCAAGAAATCTTCCATCTTCCATTTTCGTTTGTTTTGTGTTTTTAGAGGGGATGACGGCAATTTTTAACGGATTTCGTTTGTCGTCAGCAGAAAAAAGCACAAATTAATATCAGGAGCGAGCTTCCCTTCCTGACGAGCGGCTCGCTATGATATTTTTCAATTTTTTGGTTTTTTCTGGTTTTTGTCTATTTAGCCATTTTGTCCTTTTTTACTGTTTTTGAGTTCTTATTTTGTGTATATATGTTGGTTTTGATATATATATATATATATATATATATATATATATATATATATATATATATATATATATATATATATATATATATATATATATATATGTGTGTGTGTGTGTGTGTGTGTGTGTAATAATCTCATTTAATTTTATTATATCGATAGGCGCCTTTTCAGTCGATAGTTTTAAAAGTATCGACTGGAACTATCGATAGTTTCAAAACTATCGACGGAGACAATCGTTAGTATCGATAGTTTCTAAACTTTCGACTTGAAAAATACTTATCGATAGTATCGCCGGTGAGAAAACTATCGATACAATCTATAGTTGGGAAAACTATCAACTGCACTATCGATAGCTGAAGTATCGATGTTTAAGGAACACTATCTCCATCATATACACGATTCAAATGCTGTAGAGTCCGATTTCCATACAGCGATGCTCTATTTTTAAAATCAAGACTGTTTCACCGAGGAACTCCGGTCTCCTCTAGCAGAAAACACAATAATAGCAAGTAGTCTGGGCAGAAGGATGTTTAAATTTTGATATATAACTTTGAAATGTAAAGGAGAAAGTGATGACTTCGTGACAGTGTCGCAGATTCAGGAACGGAGGATCGAGTGTTCAAGTTCCAATTCGAAAAAAAGTTCTACTGTTAACATTCTGCTGCTAGGTCACTTATGCTGTACATGTAGTTCGAAATAACATGTTTATTTTGCACTTACTTTTCATCTGGCATCAAATTTGTCGTGCGGCAAACATTCTTCCACTGGCGTAATGTGTACTTTTGGGAAGTTTAATGCCGGTTCCGGTGTCGTACCCATTAACTTTTCTCTCCGTTCATTTCAAAATAGGACTCGTGTAACTTCGAAACAGGACGTTATAGAAACGAAAAATTTGTCAAATAAGATATGGCCTGTGCTAAATATTTTGTTACTTCTTTATTACATCATTTTGCAAAAAGAATGCATATTCATACCAAGAAAGAGCAATCGACTGTTCTTCTTCGAATTAACGCGAATGATTTCAAAAACAAGCAACATTTGAAAGTTTTGGTTCTGACAGAATCCTGAATTTGTTAAAGGGTTGATATTATTATATTTTTGTATAAAGTGTTACACTTTTTATCAGTTAGGTGCTCACTCAAAGAACTGCTTGGTCTTTAATCAAACAACGGATTAAAGGTTACAAGCTTATAAATATTTATTTTAGAAATATAAAAGTCAAAACTTTCCAAGCACATCCTCTTTACAAGTAATGATAATGACAAGTATACCAGCATGCCAATAATAAAGGGGGACCAAGGAAGCCTTTTATTATTATAAAAATTCATAACAAAAATACGAAAAGGTGAGATGAAATGCAATTTGCGGCAAAATAATGAATAAATCTAACAGGCTTTTTACAATATCTTCAAAACTTTCCAAGCACATCCTCTTTACAAGTAATGATAATGACAAGTATACCAGCATGCCAATAATAAAGGGGGACCAAGGAAGCCTTTTATTATTATAAAAATT
>BGPR01000085.1:1682544-1710175 GCA_013235015.1 Araneus ventricosus | reverse complement strand
ATACCAGCATGCCAATAATAAAGGGGGACCAAGGAAGCCTTTTATTATTATAAAAATTCATAACAAAAATACGAAAAGGTGAGATGAAATGCAATTTGCGGCAAAATAATGAATAAATCTAACAGGCTTTTTACAATATCTTCAAAACTTTCCAAGCACATCCTCTTTACAAGTAATGATAATGACAAGTATACCAGCATGCCAATAATAAAGGGGGACCAAGGAAGCCTTTTATTATTATAAAAATTCATAACAAAAATACGAAAAGGTGAGATGAAATGCAATTTGCGGCAAAATAATGAATAAATCTAACAGGCTTTTTACAATATCTTCAGTGTAGCTCTACGTGAGTTCTTTTAGTAGCAGGAAGAAAGAACAATCGGCCGGTAGGCGTTTGATAACATTGCCTTTCACATAACAAACAGAAGCCCAGTTAAAAAAGGTCGGGGCATCGTAGAGTCAAAGGTATTGGCCCTCCACGACTAATTCAATGCACAAGGAACATTATTAAGCAATTCACGCACAGGGAACACTATCAAGTAATTCACGCACAGGGAACACTATCAAGTAATTTACGCACAGAGAACACTGCCAAGCAATTCACGCACAGGGAACACTATCAAGTAATTCACGCACAGAGAACACTGCCAAGTAATTCACGCACAGGGAACACTGTCAAGTAATTCACACACAAGGAACACTGTCAAGTAATTCATGCACAGGACGAGAACAGCGAGGTGGAACTCCGTCCTACCGAAATAGAATATTTGGATGGAAATCTTCCAATTGTATACTAACAAATAGGGATGGAGGTTATTGCAAAAAAAAACAGTTTTCGGTAAACCCTTTTATTCACCTCCGGTTTAACCTAACGGTTAAAACCGCGCAAAATAACAGGTTTTTGAAAAAAAAACACGGTTTTCTTTTTTTTTAAAGCAACGTTTGAGGACAGAATTTTTTATTAGTAACAATATACAATAAGTAAGCATTGATACAATAATTAATTAATGTAAGTAATGATTATAAAAAAGTAATTAATACAATATGTAATAATAATAAATGAATAATTATTGCAATATCTATGTATTATAGACAAAATCTTTTATTAACATTGTTTTTATAAGAAATTAAGTTATTGGCCAATATTTATCATCTAATCTGCTGTTAAAGACTCTTTCAGTAGTGTGTTGATCCATGAGTTGACACCTCTCACCGGAAACAACATCATTCAACGTAGATACTAATCTTTCGGACACCACAGAACTTCCGACTAAAGATAATATTTTTGGCTACTAGAAACAGATCCCGTTTGCAGACAAAATTTTTTATTAGTATTGTTTTTGCAGGAAATCAATCCATTGGCCAATATTTATCTGTTCATAAAGACTCTTTCAGTAATCCGCCAACCAACAGACACCTCTAGGAAGCGGTTGGCCTAAGATGATGAAATTCAAAGCTTTATAACTTGATAAATTTTAGTCTAGTCGAACCTAAAATAGAGTCTATTAATAACCGCTTTTAAACGGGGAAAAATAACCGAAAAAACCCGTTTAACTGAAACAAAAAAAATCGGTAGGTTTTTCCCACCCCTACTAACAAACAAATCAAGAAGATTCCGGTACCCATCACTTTAATCATCGTCTCCTCGCGCGCGCGCACACACAGAAATAGAGCGAATACATCGACGTGTAAAAGACCACACCAAACATAAACTTTCTCGTTTATTTTCGCCTGAAACATTTGTATTTTCAAAACCTAACAGATTTTGTTTTTTTAATGTTATGGCGATGATACTTTCAAAAGACATGAAATGTGCTTACATAGAGCTACACTGAAAGTACCTACTGTAAGAAATAGATTATATTTCTTCATTCTTTTGCCAAAAAGTGCACCTTTAACATTTTTATTATTAATGTTTAGAATACTAAAGATCTTTCTCGGAGACCCTGTGAGGTGGATTTTTAACTATCCTTTTATATCATCAAACGCAGATGTTTCAAAACTCTTCATTAAATGCTTCTTGAAATTGCCAGATGCAGTCTCAGGATAAAAAATAATTTTGCATCTCCTTCGAGATTTTCGATTTTTTTCTTGCCTCTTTTCCCGTTTTGTGTAACTATCTTCACTTTCTTCCAGCATCTCTTTCATAAGTTTAGAATAACAAAATACACGAAAAAGAAAGAGCACTTCTTCAGGAGTAAGTAAACACCCTTTTCCAATAGACTGGATCCGTATTCAAAACAGTCGGCATTCCCTTTGCGGAAGAAAGTTCACGAATTTTCTTATTTATCCATTCCTTACAAGCATTCCGAAGTAGCTTTTCCAGTTATTCTAACTATTTTAAGGAAAGAAATCCATCCTCGTTGTAACTGCAACTGTCTAAAGAATTGGAAGAGAGTTATAAGGATGACATAACAAACTTTTTTTCCATTTTCCTTCTCTTTCTCTATCTTTTTGCACTTAAGGCATAGGGCAAAAAAAACTTTCATTTTTATTTTTGCAATTATACAGTAAGATCCCAGAAGAAACGAAAGTTGGGATTGCTAGCCGTAAAAGTTAAAAAGTTAATACTAGCTTGTTTTCCAAAGAAAGTAGGATGTCTTATCTGTGAATATTCCGCACTTCATACATTGAAAAAACTGTTACGTTTGCTTGCTTTAAACAAAATGCATGGTAGTTTTCTGTTTACATGCATTTATTTTCTTCTTCTTAACTAGTTTAAGCCTTTTTCCTCATTTTTAACCATATATATATATATATATATTCTTCTGGAGGATATCTTTTTGTTTGTATTGAAGTTTCTAAGAGGGTAGCAAATCCTTTGTTGATTTCTGTGTGTTGAGCAAAATACTCAGACTGGAGTTTGAAGATCAATGATTTGCAGGTTAAATACTATCTTTGAAGAATTATCTCTGTGTAAATTTATATTGTAAGAGAAATTGCACAGAGAAAGAGTCAATCAAATCTCTTCTTACACAATAGAATATCTAAATAACAGGAATATCTTCTTCTTCAGTTTAAAAATTTTTGTATTTTACTTGACTAGTGGGAAAATAATCTACTAAATTGTGTGTATGTAAACGATGTCATTATTTATTATATTCATTTCTGGGTCTACATCTTCCATCTCAGTTTTCTGCCAGCTTTTTGGGAATAAATTATGATATATTAGTTTATTATACACTTTTATTTAACTTGACCTAATTCATGTTTGTAACGATAGGATTTCGTAATTGATTTTTCACTGACTTCATGATGTGTTAGGCGTTTGAAATTTTGTGTACTTCTATATTCTTGATGAAAATATATTATTTTAATATTTTCAGAACTTCATTTCCATTTCATCGATTTGTAATTAAATTTTTATTCCTCAGTTTTAATGTGCCCGATAGTGAATTTCAGAAAAAAAATATTTCAAGATTCCATAATATTTATAACAATGAATTAAAAATTAAAGACTAAAAAGTAACAATTATATAATTATAATATTTAAAAAAGCAACTTTTATACAACAATAAAAATGTGTTTTTAAAAACTATTTTATTAAATTTTTTTCTGTAAGTTTGTAAGGTTTCAAAAACTGGATTATTTACAACATGTCGTGATTTGGGGTGCATGAAATATTTTGGCTGTGATATCGTACAAGAAGAAAATGACGTGCACGATGCACATAATGACCCATTCTTTATTTACTTTATCTGGGGTATAATGTGAATACTTTATCAAAAGCTACGTCTCAGGTTTGCTCAGAAATAACATTTTACTTGTAAAAGGAAACTAATTTATTTCTTAAGTTTGAGTTATTAGAATGTAATTAGAATCAGTAAAATTAGAAACTGATGGAAGATTAATAATATTTCTTTTGCTTGTAATGCATAAATAAATTGATATCGTAACTTTAACCACCGAAATAAGTGCCTACATCTTATATTTTCCTGAAAAAGACTATTGGATTGAAATATAAATATGGATATTTATTTGCTTATGTAATAAGCATTTGTTTCCAGGAAGTATTTAGAAGTAAAGAAATATAAAAGCACTGTAGGAAAGAAAATGGAAATGTAATAACTTATTAGTCACTCAGGAAGTTCTAACAGCTATCCTTATGTGGGTTGAACGGGTGGGTTCAAACCACTAAGGCTTATTTCTAGTAGAATTTTATAAAATCATATACAGGGTGATTATAATTTAAAGTTGCACTTTCATAAGGTTGTGGAAAAAAAAAACCACTGGTCAGAATGACCTGATATTTCATTTGAGTATATGTGAAACAACTGGAACTGTTTTTGCGAAAGAAAAAATAATTCAAAAGTAGACCGATAGATTACGCTGTATTCGTGAAAAGATGTTAAAAAACGATTGTTTTAAAAGATATGCTAATTTTAAGATGCTAATTAAAAAACGTGACATGTTGTTGTCGCACTCTTTGTTCAAAGCTCATCCACCACGACAAGGTGGTGACACAGCAGAGAGGAAAAAATTGGCTTTTAATTGTCCCTGGGTCAAAAACCGTAAAAAAAGCAAAAATGAAATCGGTTTTTAACGGTTTGCGCCTAGGCAAAACCGATGAAACTAAGGAAGTCGGCTTCTACTTGCTTAAGAAATGTTCAATATGATGTCCACAGTTTTTTCCTATGAGCTGAAAGCACAATTCAGCATATTCCACAACAGATCGGAGTGTTTCAGTGGTGATATTGAGAATGTGTTGCGTAATGCGGTTTTTCAACTCAGCTAAGTTCGCAATCGGAGCCGCGTACACAACATCTTTTAGGTAACCCCACAGCCAGAAGTCGCAAGGGTTCAGGTCAGGTGATCGTGGCGGCCAGGCTGTTGCGAAATGGTGACTGATAATTCTGTCATTTCTAAAATGCAGATTCAACAGCTGCTTCACTGGTGTTGCAATGTGCGGAGAAGCGCCATCTTGCGTAAAAATTGTGCTATCCGCGCACTTGCAGGGCTGAAATGAGCTGGTTGCGCAAAAGAAGTTCATTCGCATTGACTGTACAGGTTACAGGACCCGAAGGTCCAATCTCCTTGAAGAAGAAAGGGCCAAAACTATAAATGCTGCCACCCCATCGGGGAGACACCGTGAGTTCGCGGAGGAGAGGCTGCCGTATAAGTAAGCAGTGTAATGTCTTGGCCTAGGTGTGACCAAATAAAGTACTTTTATTAATACAGCAATAATTAATAGACACTTCTCGCAGAGAAGTCTTGATTAAATATGATTATTTACAAGGTAAAATCAATAACATCATAGTTCTAGAACGTCAAAGTTCCATGGCAATTAGTCCCTAAAAAATTGTATTCACAGGATGGTTAGCTTCCACCTATCAATGTGATTCCCGAGACTGCCAGGAGTGCTCGCAAGTTCATGAGCCGAGAGTTCGGGGATGCCGATTCCTCGGGGTTGCCTACCAAAGTCCGAATTCAGTCGGGACTTTCAATCCGCTGATCACACAGCTCTCTTCGGTCCTCCGGAGCCTGAAACCTCGTTCGAGACTCCTAATCCGTTTCCCTCCCCCGTCCTTCCCTTGAACATTCAGTTTTTATTCACCCTTGATGGTGTGGATGAAGTGGTGAAGCTCCACCTACCCTTTCCTACATTGGATAATGGTACTCTCGTTGACCAACAGCTCACCTTCCTAGTCGTCAACCCCTATTATGGGAAGGTTCTTGAGTTTTCGCCACCACCGGCCTATTCAGTGATGACACCAAAGGGTACCGCTAATGTGCTCGCTGACAGTGATGGATTCCTCGGCATTGTGGCGGCCCTCTGTGTGAAGTTCTTTCTCTTGCACCCGTCTCGTTAGAGATGTCCAGGTGCAACTCTCCTGCTGTTTGCCGCCAATATCAAAAGGGACGGCACTCTTTTTCTCATGGGAATTGTGCTAGCGGGAAGGAAACATTACAGCAGGCTCTCATCAACCCGATGGCACAATAATGGTGGTGTGGCTCTTTGGGCCCACTTCCGATGACGGGCCGTATCCCAGTAATACGGGGGGTTTCTGCAGGAGCCGCTCGTAATGGGGACTATTATGCAGGAACCACAGTGTCTGACTATCTGTTGCGGCGGCCGGTCTTTCATTTGTTTATCCGGATGCTTAGGCAGGGCGGGGTGATGTTCCTTTGGTCTATAAATGCTGCCGTAAACCCGCACTACGCAGTGGCCTTTTGAGAATGAAAAGGCAATGGTTGCACTTGGAACGGATTCTCTCTTGCCCATATTCTGCAATTTTGAGTATTAACAGAACCTTGGAGATGTAAATGGGCTTCGTCTGTCCAGAAAATGCTCCATGGTCATGCATTGTCCACTTGCATTTGAGCAATAAATTGCAGGGCGAAAGTTTCTCGTTTTGGCAGGTCAGCATGAATCAACTCCTGAACATGCATAATTTTGAATGTTTCGTACAATTTTACGAACCGTGCTGACAGGCATGTCTACAGTTCGAGAAATTCCCCGTGCACTGCACGTTCCCAAAGCAAGGAATTGCAGGGCGAAAGTTTCTCGTTTTTGCAGGTCAGAAGGTCACTGTTTGACGCTTCCTGTGATGCTGTAGCCACATTCTCCACTGACGTCGAAGCAATTGCTTTTCTCTCTCTGCCACATTTCACGTCAAATGAGCCCGACTCTTCGAATTTATCAATCATCTTCTTCAGACCGACCTTCCCCCGAAAAAAACTTAACTGTGTATTTGTTTTACCAATCGGATAATTATTTCCGAGATGCGTTTTTAGGAAAAAAAACACATTGCTCTTGTTTGCATTTTTATCAACTGCCAAGTGTATGAACATTCGTAAATAAATAACGCGGAAAGGGAATATTTCTGTAATACAAATAAAAATCAGAATAAGAAACTTATTCATTTTTTCTTTTCTTGGATTAGTTCTGAGCTAAGAGAATAAAATTAAAATAAATAAATTCTTCCGAAGCGTTGAACTAATATTTTTTATTCTCTGAATCGTTTCTTTTTTTTATTTTAATTTTCCAGCATATGAGACTACAGTATATGAACTAAAAAATATCTCCTGACAACAATCAAATACGCTTGACGCTATTTTCGCACAAATATTTCGTTTACAGATTTTCATAAAAGAATGACGTTCTTCAGAAAGAAGATCTTTATAATTATATACAATTATTACTCAATGTTGACGCGCCAACTGCGTTTGGCGCCTTGGCGGGGTTGCCAAATGTAAACGCCAAAGATTTGTTACTTTTTGTTAGAAGCGTTCAGGATTTGACGGTGTAATGACGTGTGAGCAAAGGGCTCATAACTGTTAAAATCCGGAATAAAGAAATTTAATGGAATTTGTGTGAAGAAGATTTATTCAGGATCTGTTGATATATTAAGATGCCTGTGAGTATAGGGCTCACTGTTTAAGGCTAGAATTCCCGAATAATCACACTGGTCCGTCACAACAAACACTCAACAAATATACAAAACAAATATTTTGACCGTATTCTGAAATAACATAATAACAAAACCTGAATAGAAATAAATAAAGCAGTAGAAAATCAATAGTAGTAAAGGAAAAAAAGGTACCAATAATACTTAAAAATGAGCCTCAATTTCTTAGCTCTACCTAAAGCAGAAGAGAGTCAAAATTTACTTTCAGATTTCCTGGAATTTAAAGGGAAAATTATTATATTTATATAGCGAATTTTTTTGTCTAAATCCATTGAATTTAAAGATAAAATATTAAATTAATGAAATGAAAATTGTAGTTTATATATAATAATTCCCGCTTACAAATGACTATTACTTCCAATTAGCGTTTAATAAATACAGAAATAAAGAAAATGACATTGAATTTGCTTGAAAGAAATTACTTAATTAATATACATTAGAAATTTTCTCTTTTTATTGAACTTCATTTTCAAAGAGCTTTTAAAGTTTTACAGTCAAGTCCTTTTTAGTGTCAAATAAAGCCTCTTTTAGGAATGATTTAATTTAAGAAAAATTTCCTACGCCAGAAAGCAGAGATAGTAGGATATTCAAATATCTTTGATTTTTATTCGAAACTGATAACGGAGAGATACTTGTAGGATAAGAAATCAAAACTTTGGGGATCAACTAAGCAGAAGACGAGCTCTTTGATTTAACATGAAAGAATACTTTGTGGGACTAAACCATCCAATATGGCTTTTTAATTACAGCCTACAGATATTTTGAAGTATTTACTCAATTAAAATTACTATTATATCAAAATATATTTTGCTTATTTAAATGAATGAAACTCAACTCAGTGATTAGGAAATGCATTTCTCCATTCAAAGCTACGGTACAATGATTTTTCACAAGTACTGAAGCCAGTTTATAGTAGATCCCCACCTGAAATCACTCGAGCAATTTTAAATAAATTTATTTGATTAATTAAAAAGTTCATGACTATTAAAATAAACTCAAGTACTTGCACGTTGCATTCGTTTTCCAATGCTATTGAAATTTATGTTTTTGTCTTCTAAATCAAGATTAAATTTAACAATTAGACACGATTTAAATAAAAAAAATCAAAATATATTAAGGAAATTATATGATTGTTGAAATAATTTTAGTTTCTCTCGGCACAAAACGCTTATATGACATTAAATGCGTGTCTACGAGTCATTAAAACGATTCACAGCAGTTCTTTCTCCACTTTCCCGCAGCGAATCGAAACATAAACATTGCAAGTCTATGTTACGATTCAACAGGCAATTATGTCACTTTATTTGATTTACAGAGAATTTATGTTTAAGGTGCTTTAAGTGCGACCATTTTATTTTTCAAAAGGGTTGAGCAATGGAACAAAAAGGAAGAATTAATGACATACTTCCTGGTTGGAATGCTGCCGAGTTCATTGGACTGGAGTAACATTAGCGTTTCGTCATATTTTATGGGAGGTAAACATAAATCACCAAAGAAATATGCTGCTCTTCACAAGAAGTTATATGGAATGCTGGAGAAGTTAAAGAAATGGTTCACGCTTTTGTTTTATACAGGGCTGTGTGAACTGTAAAGCTAACTAAAGCTATCTGAATGCGCTGCTATTCATTTTGATCTCTAAATATGAATTGTGAGATGATTAATACTGCTGAATGAGAGAACTTGGAAGCGTTTCCGGGAAGCTAGAGACCCATACAGCTCATTGTGTAGAATTTTTTGTTTCTTTTATAGTGAAAATTTATTGTTCACTTAGATCGCAATAATGTATGTTCTTCTACAAATATTTAAATCATAAACATCGAGCTATTTGGCGAATTTCATCAGTAAAATAGTGTTTGTATTGTTGTGCAATTTCTTAATATTTTTTGCAGAAAATAAATTTTGAAAACATCATAGAATCTTGAAGTTATTTATGAAACAGGATTCATTCGATCAAAAATGAGCGCTTATTTGTTTAACCAATTAAGGCAAGTCCTTTATATATTTAAAATCCTTAAATTATCCTTTATATTGTTTAGCAAGGGATTCCGAAACAAACTGCGCTTTTGCGCATGCGCCAGTTGGAGTTATTTTCATCAAAATAGGGGAAAAGTGATGAATGGAAGGGGAGATGTTTACATTTTACTTAGCGTGATCTAACAAAGCACCACAGAAATGCGCTCGTCTGACTCATTGCCTGACACCCCTTTCCAGTGTAATTTCGTCCAAAAGTTCTAGTCTCGTGATATTAAGACGAACAATACGCACGTAAAATCTATGATACATGATATTTAACTGAATACACCATAGAAAATAATAATCCAATTCTATTTATCAGTGGAAGAGAAACTCTCATTTTCAATTGAAACAAATTTGTAATAACAGGAGTAACAGAAATATTTATAATGAATAAAAATGAGAATTTATTCCTGGTATAGATGTTCATCAAAGCTAGTGATTTATAAATATAACGCGAATAGATGTTACATTTTAGATTTAATGTTGAAAATTAAAGATGGGACGCATTTTATGCACTAGAAACAGTGGACTATATTCCTCTTTGGACAACGTTTTTCATGTCAATACGCTTCTCTAAATAAATACAAATCCTAAATACTTCCTCCTGATAATTATTATGGTTGCGTACGAATTATTACAATATCTTCCTCTCACATTTAAACAGGCATGATCCAAACCAGATTTCATGTCCAGAATAAATGGATTACTACGCATTACGGTAAATCGCTCTCCATTACTGCAGTTGGTTTAAAGGCGAGTGAGTTTTATAGCTCCTCTTAAAGTGCTCGCATATCCCGATTCGGCATTACTTTGATGGACTTTACTCAAGTCCTCTCTATTCCAACTTATTAATGTGAGAAAGTCACATTTCATTCTCACCATTAAACTTTCTCCGTTTAATTATCGAATCTTGCGGAGAATCTTGGCAAGTAATTAAATGGGAAAGGTTAATGCCATCAAAACTGTTGATGGTTCTATTAATAGAAATTATATGTGTAGCGGTTACAATTCACTGCCTTCTCCTTTCTATGGTAGGTGGTGCTACTGGAGCCATCTTTTTCCCATGATGCCTCACTGTCATTCTAGTCTGTATACTTGTCTTGTGTTGTTGTCTGTTTTCGTTGATTTTCTTTAATGTCCTGTGCTGTGGAACGTAGCCTAATAAAAAATGGTTCCTGAAATTGAATTGATTCTTCAACAGCGGCATTCCTTATAAGCATGAGTCTCGTCCCTCTACATATGTGGAATACTATATTCTCCCTAATGATTCTTTATTAAATGGAGAATTATCTACGCATGTTACTTTAATACTTAAATTTATATAAATTTCTCATAGTAATTTCATCCTATATTTTAAATTTTGCTTATCATTATTTAAATCATTTTTCAGGTAATTTAATAAAAAAACAATTGTTTATCACTCGAATTTAAAAAAATGGTGAGTTGGTTATTAGTAACTATACAACCGTCCTTAAAATAAATCATTCAAAAAATGCATACGGCAAAGATATGAAGAAGAATTATCGTAGAGCAGTAAAATAGGAAAATCAATTTGCCAATGTGAGAGTTACAGTAATAACCTTTCAATTACGGATTGCCTAAATCAAAATCTTCTCATAAGATTGAAATTATTGAGGAAAAAAAGAAAGTTACCTACCTCATTTTATCTTACTATTTATTATATTGTATAGCAACGGATTCGGAAACCCTCCGAGATCTTGCGCATGCGCCGGGAGGAGTTATTTTCATCAAACTAGGGGGAAAGTGAAGGATGGAAGGGTGATGTTTACATTTTACTGAGCGTGATCTAACGAAGAACTCCGGAAATGCGCTCATATGACTCATTGCTCGACACCCCTTTCCTTTGTAAAGTCGTCCAATAGTGGTAGTGTCGGAATCCGTTACTGAACAGTATGTTCAAATCTGTGTTCGCTCCAGACTGCCTGTGGGTTACCTATACTTTTGTCCTCTTGTGTGCAAATAATACCTGTCACGATAAATTAGGACAATGGTGTAATAATAAGCAGAATTCTCTTAATAATCCACACACTAATTATACCGGTTTTTCTGAATCTTTATCCTTTTGAAAAATGGCTCGGTTTTCAAAAAGAACTAAAACGTCCACCAGATTCCGTTATTGCCATATGGAAAACAATCAAAATTTCGACACGCAATCTTAATGATTTCCACTTTTAAAAGTGATAACACTTTTTCAAATTATGTGTATAAAAATTCGGCAGGATTTTCATGAGAAATACTGCAGCAAATGTTTGTATTCTAGCCAATTACACAAATTATACAATTTAATCAAAACAAGTGTAACACAATCATCCATAATTCTCGCAGCAAGGGGTTTTAACGAACCTTCTATGGGATTGTGACTTATAATTATTGCTTTAGTAATTTACAAAAGGAATTTAAATTGAAAACAAGCCATGCAGCTTTTTATCAGTGAATAACACCGAAAACTAGAGATCAGGATGTTGGAGATGCTGTTAATTACATTACTTACAGATGCAAATGAGATGTTATTTACAAACAAATAATTTCATCATTACATGCATCTCGAAGGAGCAATAATTAAATCGCCTTCGAAATCTTTAATTTTGTACATCAAAGGGCCCAATTTATCTGATTGCAGAAAGTTATTAATAAGAATTCGGGAGAAGACAAAATAGAATCTTATTCAAACTACATGAGGTTTGCTTAATGCCCTCAGTGATTGCTCGCTGCTTCAGATTAATTATATTAATAAGAGCAAATTATTATTTAAATTTCTTCTCTGAATCAACCGAGGTCATCAAGACTCTTAATTAAGATGCGAATCAAATACTAACACAACTTGATTTTGAAAGGAAAGTTTGCATTTGAGAAATATCAAAACTTTTGATATTGTTCTACCTATCTGAAGACGAAAATTTTATAAAGCTCTCGCCGGCCTTCGGGCGGGTTCGCGGCCAGCACCCACTTTGCTCAGCACTGCCCCTTCCACCTCACTGCTTTGAGGCTTTCAGTCACTACTTTTTTCAGTTTTAAATACTGCATGAAGATCAGTGGAACAGACCCTAAAACCATAGTAGGTTTCATATTCTTTGTAGAAAACAGATTCCTTTAAAATTGTAAAATCTTTCAATAAACCTCATCTGGTTGTAATATTTTGTATAAATATTTCACGAATTTCGGCTTCAAAGTCTTCAGATCCATAAATACAGAATAAAATCGCCCCAACTAAAAAGTTTCCATCACCTACAAAAGGTATTTTATAATATTTTTGACAGGCCATTGTGATGCAACTGTTGGGATCTATATATTTAAAATAATATTAATATGTTAAAACCCTAAGACAGTTCGCCAGCCCCAACCACCAGACCGATTTCGACATTTTTTTCATTTGAAACGTTATGACGTCTAGATATGCCATCAACGGTCGTCTGCACTCACCTTCCATTTTCGAACGAAATTGAAAAAAACACTTCTCCTCTTCTCATTGTCTATGGGTAAACATTGTAGAAATTCCCCAGCGCCAATCACCTAACCGATTTCGACAATTTTTATTTTATGTGAAATCTCATGACGTCTAGATATGTTATCAAGGGTCGCCTGCTCCCTACCCCTATTTTCTAACGAAATCGAAAAAACGTCTTCATACTGTACATTCTCTATAGGGAAAAAACTTTGGACAGTTCGCCAGCAACAACCACTCGACGGATTTTGAGAATTCGTGTTTCATATGAAAGCTTATGACGTGTAGATATGTCATCAAAGGTCTTCTGCCCCCCCCCCCCATTTTCGTTCGAAATCTAAAAACATACGGAGAATGTATGGTGGAGGGGTGTTTTTCTATTTCGTTCAAAAATTGTGGTATTGATGGACAGGCGACACTTGATAACATATCTAGACGTCATAACCTTTCAATTAAAAAAAATTGTCAAAATCGGGTGGGTGGTTGAGGCTGGCTACCAAATTAGTTTAAATATATAGATTCTAATTTCGCTTTTGTTGGAAAGATTTGACGGTGAAATAATCTAAAAAAAATAAATATTCTGAATAAACGCTTTTATTATTAATAAAAAGTGGAAAATTATTCCTTTTATCAAAAATCTTGAATCATAAGAAATACGCAAAAGCTTGATGAGCTTATAAAAACATTCTGAATAAACAGGAATTTTAATCATTTTTATAATATATTTTTAATTTTTCATGTGTGACTAGAAGATATTTATTACGGTCTAATTTCCTTTTATTTCTGTTTTCAGCTCATCGCTCTTTTATGTTTTGGCTTTGATCACCAGACTTTTGTAAATAATAATTTTTTATTCTTTAGTAATAATAAAAGCACGCTTTTTATTTTTTTTATATTTTTTATTTTCTACCTCTTATCTTTAGTTTATAATTCATCTCTAAGAATATCATTGAACCTGTATTCAATATTTTATTAAATTTACTAGCTGATATGAAATTAAGATTAAATTAAAATTAATCGATAAAATGGTAATAAATTTCTGATAATATTAAAATAGTGTATTGTTTACGAGGACATGCATATGTATACATTTCAGAATTCTAGAGAGTCAGGAAGTGAGTGCAAAATCGATAACAATATTCCATCCACAAACATGAAACAAATAAAGTTAAATATAAGCGCATTAGAAAGAAATAATAGATCTTTTTATATATTATGCTCTTCTTTTACGTATTTCATTGGGTCTCATAACACTTAATAATAGTCTTATTATCCTGAGAGGAACCGACTGTAATATTAAACATGGGATATACCACACTCAACAAAAGTTACCATTCATAGAATTAGATAATATGCATTCAATCAATATTCTCTAATCCAATATTTTGAACTCTATCATAAGTTCTTATGCAACAAATTGGACAACTTTTAGATTCGATGTGTAAAAAACTTGATATATTTCCTTCTATGATTTTGTATAATTTGTGACAAAGTTTTGTTAAGAGTTATCTGAATTCGTTTTTTTCCGAATTCAGCATGAATCGAGATGAGATAAAATTAATATTTTAATTAATAACCAATTTACAACATTTACGAATCAATATGGTTTACTTCCTTGCATTGATTTCGAATATCCTACATTTCATATATGAAAATGTATTCGTCTTTTGGTGTCGTCAAATTGCGATTTTTCCTAAAAACTTTTGATCCAATAGATTACGTACTTTTCAGTACCGCTTACCAATAACAAATGATAATTCTGAATCGCACCAAATTTATGAACGATTATTTAACAAAAGTATGCTGTGTCTTGTATAGGAACTTTTGTTTTAGGAATAGTTTATGCATAATTGTAACTTTGTTAACCCGTCAGCACATGCATGGGGTCTTTTTGACCCTTTCCTTCCTGTTCTGTTAAGAAATTCTTTGAATGTTTAAATTCTTGCCCTTGTTACTTTCTGTACCTTCATGGAGGAGCTACAAGTAAAGGATAAGAAAGTCAAAA
Source organism: Araneus ventricosus (assembly GCA_013235015.1). Taxonomy (NCBI): domain Eukaryota; kingdom Metazoa; phylum Arthropoda; class Arachnida; order Araneae; family Araneidae; genus Araneus; species Araneus ventricosus. The sequence goes on along the minus strand of BGPR01000085.1, from coordinate 1,695,282 downwards.
ACCGGAGAAACGGGGTTTCCCACTTTTCACTGGGGTTTTTTTGGTCAAATTGACCCGTGCGTGAAGAGGAAAAGAAGGTCAAAAACCGGTTTAACGGGGTTTCCCACTTTTCACTGGGGGCCTTTTGGTCAATTTGACCCGTGCATGAAGAGGATAAGAAGGTCAAAAACCGGTGAAACGGGGTTTCTAACTTTTCACTGGGGGCGTTTTGGTCAAATTGACCCGTGCGTGAAGAGGAAAAGAAGGTCAGAAACCGGTTTAACGGGGTTTCTTACTTTCCACTGAGGGCATTTTGGTCAAATTGACCGGTGCGTGTGCCAGAGGTTTTTATTCATTTAACGTTATTGCTATGATAGCCTACGAACGTAGCAGCAGAGAAGAAAAGAATACAGCAAAGTTATGGAATAACGGAGAAAAGTTGAACTTTCCTTTTTTGCATTAAAAATCGCATTTGTGTCTTAAATACAAGTGTCTAACAATTTGGGGTGAAAATGACTCCGCGCGTATGTGCTTGTGTTCCAAAAATGGGTGCGTGTGCTGATAGGTTAAAGAAATGCAATTCTATATATTACTGAAGGAGATTCTTAAAAAAAATTTAAAACCATTGCAAAAAATGTATAGAAAAGATAAACATTCTCTAATCTTTGCATGGATTTTTAAGTTAATCGAACTTCTGCATGATAAATGGAAACAATGCACGCAGTTTACTTTCTTGATGTAAATTACAGAAGCAAAAATATATCATGACATCAATATCGAAATACTTATAATGTTCCCAATGAATTAAACAAAAACAAAAATTCGAGCATTATTAAATATATTTTAATATAGATATTCAATTATGTTCATCAAACAATAAAAAGCAAACTGAATTTAACTATTTATAATAGTCAATATTTTCTAAGAAACTTCTTCTATACTGATAATGATGTTTTTAAAGTATGCCGTTATAAAAGCAATCAGTAATGCTTTGTTTCAAAGAAGTCCCTTGAAAATTATTTGAGATTTCTATTTATTTCACAAGATTATAGATTTACTAAATGTAATGCCCAAGATAATACTTTTTCTTTAGATATTTAATATTTGCTTGCTTTTCAGACATAATTTGCATCTGAAACGTTTGGAGACAACATTAGTATGAAAGAAACCATCTTTTCCTGCTTCATGATACTGACATTTAATTTCGTTTGCAATGTTTATCTAATATTTTCTTAATATTACGAGAAATATTTTTCTCAAATATCTACTTTTTAAAATTTATTCATTCTATAATTTTCATCAGTTAAATTTTTATCGTGAACTTTGATGTTTTCCCTCAGGATTTCAGCATACATTTATACATCTCTAAACAAGTTTCAAATTTTAGAAAATATTTCATAAATTTGTTTCAGTATTTGCTCTAAATTTCTTATAAAAGCATATTATGCATATTATTAATAAAGCTAACTTTTATATTAAGAATAAAAGCATAACAAATTCATATAGCAGGAAAATTGTTCAGAAATGGGATACAAAAATTTATATTTAATCTTACGAAAAAATCTAACTGAAACCATTCGTTTTTTCCTATTAACCGACGACATGCTTACTTAAATGGAAGTTTCCCAGCCTCAAATCGATTGCCCCCCTCCTCCATATCGGCGATCAGCACTGCAAATACAGATGGAAAATCCCCGATCAACCTAGCTTTTAAGCAGATTCTTACCGGAAAATTATTTTTTGCATTAACTACGGTTCAAAATTGCGGTGTTTATTCCAAAACATGCTTCATGTAGCTTCGAAACAAAACGCTGACGAAATGACAAATATGACGTGTGCTTAGATTTTTATTACATTGGAGTTTAGTTACACGAGGGACATTCTGAAAGCAAGATTCGTCATGTTTTTTCACAATGAAGTTTTATTACAGACAGAAATACTTTTTGGCATAACAAAACACCAACTTTTGTCTATTTTTCCACATATTCGCCACCGATATTGATACATTCGTCTTACCGTTAAATCAATTTCAAGAAACCATCCTGATAGAAATCGTTGCCCAGCGAGCGAAGGAACTTCTTCACAGCCGGCCGCACCTCTTCATCTCTCACTTTAATTTAGGCCGTGCAGGAAAAATGTGATACATCTTATTTTACAATATTTTTCTCTCCTTTTTTTAGTGACGGGAAACACCAATTTCACTGAACGACGACAATAAGTCTCATTCTTTAATTAACAGTTCGTGAAGAAGTCCTCGCAATGAGATACGAATATCGTCATTGTTTATCAAGTCTTTTAAACTCATTAATTGTTATCCACTAGACCAGTTTTTTCTGTATAATATCCAAATTTCGCACTCTGTAATTACGTGAAGAACAGATCCCGTTTCTTGGCCGCATGAACATAACGACGTTTTTTCGAAGAACCTAATCTGATGTCCTCTAAACACTCCATGTGCCGTCCAAATTTCATTTATGTAGAAATCGCCATATAGTCTATCAACGTTAACTTTATCTATTAAGTTTTTGGTCCATCGCGCATTTTTTGAATCATTCCAACGATTTTGCCACAGGTCCTTTATAATTTTATTACAAAACATTTCTAATCTGGTTCTTAAAGGGAACAAAACTAATTGTTTCATAATAAATAAATATTGCATCCTTGTCTAATTGATCTGAACGTTAATTCCCAGAATTCCCCATGTGTTGGCGAAGATGGCGATGAGATGGATGCACAACTTTACCCAGAAACGACAACTGCCTCAATGACGTGGAAGCTTCCCAGCTCACCCGTAACTAAAAAATTCAGTGTCGCACTCCGCAGGGAAAGCTGTGCTGACATTGTTCTGGGACGCAAAGGGTGTCATTTTGATTGATTTCTTCACTAGAGACCATCAATGTGGTATGCTATTGCGACACCCTCACCAAACTGATGTCCGCCATTCGACGCAAGACTCTTGAGTAGAGGGGTTTTGTTCTTAGACGATATTGCCAACGATGGGCACCGATTTCAACCAGGATCATTTCTTGAAATTGATTTCACGGTTCGTCAAACGTATTAATGTCTGTGGCGAATATGTGGAGAAATGCCCAAAGTTTTTTACTTTGTTATGTCGTTGCATGTTTCTGTTTGTAATAAAGCTTCCTTGTGAAAGAGCATGACGAAATTTACTTTCGGAACGTCGCTCTAATTAACGTCCCGTTCTGAAGCAATACGATTGGTACATTGAGACAGACGTCTTAATTTTAAATCGCGGTGATTTGCAATTTTGCCAATCGCAGTTCCACGCCACACCAGAGGGAGGGCTTTCGGCCCCTTACGTATGAATTAGCGTGCAACAGGCCCAAATACACGGCGGATCTTCCGTAGAATATGGTTTTGAACCTGAAACCCTCTGCACCCGAAGCCGAGACCTTACCCCTAGGCTACTGCGCCCTTTATTACTTTGGCAATTGCATGACTTTCAAAGCTGAAATGCATGGATAGTTATACCTTAAATGAGCGGAGCAATGCACTGCTCTTCTTGATTTCAATAAGAAGGAGCATTTGAAAGTTTTTGCTTTGAAGGAATCCTGATTTTATTTAAAGATTTCATATTATTAAATTTGGGTATAAAGTGATACAATTTTTATTTGTTAGGTTCGTACTCAAAGAACTGATTATTTTTTAATCAAACAACAAGTGTTTTGCAAAAGTTATAAATATTTCTTTTGAACTGATGAAAGCCCAAACTTTTCATTAACATTCTCTATACAAGTAATAATATAGAAGATTGAACTAGCGTGCCAAAAATAGTGTCGTTTTACAATTATCATTCAATAAAATCAAATTCTGATGTTTAAAAATTCTTCACTAAAGTCTTCTGGAAACTGGCAAATGCTGGATAAAAATAAAACATTAAGATTAAGCTTAACTTAAAGATTTTTTGGGTTTATCCCTGCCTCTTCTTCAGTTTTGTATAACTATGCCCACTTTCTCCCGGCATCGCTTTCACAGCTTCAAAAAAGCAAAATGCACTGAAAAGAAAGAAAACTTTTTCGAGAGAAAAAGGAACACCCTTTTCCAATACGGATCGGTATTCAAAACAGCCTGCATTCCCTTTGCGGAAGAGAAATGCACGAAGTTTCTTATTTATCCATTCCTTACAAGCATCCTCAAGTAACTTTTTCAGTTATTCTAACTATTTTAAGGAAAGAAATTCATCCTCGTTGTAACTGCAACTGTCTAAGTGACTGGAAGAGAGTTAGAAGGAAAAGATAACAAACTTTTTTAAAATTTTCTTTTACTTTCTCGATCTTTTTCGACTTAAAGCATCAGAAAAAAAAGTTTCACTTTTATTTTGCGTTTGCACTGTAGGATCCCAGAAGAAACGAAGGTTTATGATTGCTAGTCGTACAAGTTGGAAAGTTAATGCTAACTTGTTTTCCAGAGAAATAAATATGTCTCATCTGAGAGTATCCCACACTTAATATAGTTAAGTAAATGGAACGTTTGTTTGCTTTAATACAAACTTTATGAGTAGATTTCGGTTTGCGTAAATTTATTTTTTCTCTACTAAGCGATTTATGCCCTCTTTATCATTTTAACATTCCATTATTTTTCCCTTTTGGGGGATTTATTTTTATTTGCGTTACTCCTACCTAGAGGGCACTACCAGTACGTGGATGAGAAGCTGCCGGATAAGTAAACGGTTTCTCCCTCCTGGCCGTGGGTACAGTAATGGGGGCTTCAATCCCTCCTCCAGTGATAGTGTGTACCTCCTTCGGGAGGGGTCGGGCCGTGGTCGGTGAAGGCTACTAGTACTCCGGCTGCAGTACTCGAACTGTTGCAGCGGCTGTCATTCGGATTTCTCAGATGCTACGGCAGGACCAGGTGATTCATTTTTCTCATTATTTTTTTTTCATTATTTGCATTAAAGTGTGTTAGACAACAATAAATCTTTCGTTTCGTTCTGTTTGTTGTCCCAAAATGCTCAGACAGCAGTTAGAAAAAGAATGTTTCACATATTAAGTATTACTTTTTGAGTATTTTCTCTGTATAAATTCCCGTTATAAGTCAGTCAGCTACAAAGAAAAATGTTCAATCAAAACTCTTCTCATGCAATAGAATATCTCAACAACAGGTATATCTTCTTCTTCAGTTTAACTCTTTATTCCGGAGGCAACTTTTTCCTCTAGCTTATTTAAAATCGGGCCTTTTTGGGAGAAAGCGACATGAATTGGACTCTCCCAACCTGGGCGGTCATATACTCCACCCTCTCCTGTAACCTTCCCTTAAGACGCAGCGAAATGGGTTTTGGTTGGAAAGGTTAATTGGACCCCCTACCGCGCTTATGTCCAAAGCGCTCTCAGAACCTCACCGCCCCTCAAAAGAAGTCAACCGCCTCAGATCGGCCTTCGTTGCTGTTAAGCGGAAATTTTTAGGCCGCCCGGGACGCATATTTACAAACCCTACCCTGATAGAACTGAAGCAGGAAATCGGACAACATGATTGGCTCGCTTCGCCGAGAGCCGATGACGTCGTTCTTTACTCTCGTGCGTGTACTTTTCATTAGCATGATTTCTTACAATGTGGGATATTTTATTTCTTATGATATTTTAAAAAATAATTTCATTTTTAAAAATATTACAACCCACCGAAGAATGTTTTCTGTGCTGAACTGTGGGAAAACGGAGAAGAAAAGTAGGACGACTCTTGTTTTGTTATGATTGCCGTACGCTACGTGCGAGAGCTGAAAACGACGTCACTGCTCCTCGTAGCCAATGATATTGACTGATTTCCTGCCTCAGTTCTACCAGGGTAGGGTTTGTAAATATGCGCCCGGGACCGCCTCGCTCGATGTGAGAGGGTTAATTTTTTATTTTTACTAGTTTCATGGGAGAAAAATTTAATAACATATATATGCGAACGATGCTAGTATTTACTGTATTCGTTTCAGGGTGCAAATCTCAAATCTAAGTTTTCTATAACAGCTATAAATTGACACGCTTTTTCGGAATAAGTTATGTTATCACTTTATTATACATATTTATTTCACTTGACTTGCTTCAAGCTTGCAAAGATGAAATTTTGAAATCGATTTTTCCCTCACTTCCTAACCTGCATGGGTTTTCAAATTTTGTATACCCATATGTTCTCTATGGCAGTGTATCATTTTAATATTTTCAGAACTTAATTATTGGTTGATCTAATTACGTTTTGATTCCTTATTATTTGCTAAACTTTACAGGGAATTTCAGAAAAAAAGTGATTTTAAGACTCCATAATATTTATAACAATGAATTAATAAGTGAAGACTGAAAATTAAAAAAGAATAGTTAATATTTTTAAAAATAAACTTTTATACAGTAATAAAAATGTGTTTTTAAAAGTTATTTTTATGAAATTTGCTGTTGTAATTGTTAGGTTAAATGGGTGGGGCAGAGGCGCAGGTGGAAGAATAAGACCAGGGATTATCAAACACACATTTATTAACACAAACACAGGACAATAACATCAAGACAGTAATACGAACACATCGCAGTTCGGTAACGGAACTTCATGATGTGGTGAGAAGTTAGACTCGCAGCCGCCCGCTACACGTACTTGGAGTCACGTGAGCATTGAACGCATCCGGGTATCAACATTCACAAATAGAAATACTTATATCATGAAGAGCCTATAAAGAAGAATATTTATTACACGTGCTTCTATTTATTCTAGTAGGCTATAATATCGTACAAGAAGAAACAGTCGTGTAAAATGTAAATAATGACACATTCTTCTTTTATTTCATCTATGTAGTAACTAGAATACTTTATTTAAGAGTGTAGTGGAGCCGGAACGCAGTTCTGGCTCTTTTTATGAGAAATAAATGCGAAAATATCGTAAAAATCTCCTTAAAACGGGTATTTTTGTCACCCTTCGTGTAGCGTTCCGGCACTACTTAATTTGCGACTACTCCTCTGACTTTATCAAAACCTAGTATATCAGAAGCTTCTTCACAAAGAATAATTGATCTTTACTAGGAAATTTATTTTGTTCCTCAAGTTTGAGTGATTGGTATGCAGTTAAAATCAGTAAGATTGTATACTGATGCACGATTAATAATGAGTAGTAAGTTTTTCTTAAATTTTTGCTCGTTATGCAGGAGGAAATAAATAACTTCAACACAATTACCAAAATAAGCAGCTACATAATAAATTTTTCTGAACATGAAATATTTAATATGGGACTAAAATATCAATAAGGATATTAATTGGCTGTATATGAAATTTTTTGTTAACAGAAAGTATGTACACGTAAAGAAATTTAAAAGCGCTATAGGAAAAAATCGAAATTAGATATTTTTTTTTTCAACCAGGAAGTTCTGAAAATTATGCTTGTCGTCTGCGTCAACACATCTGTTAAAGGTCTTATTTGCTGGTTAAGGGGTGACACCACTAAGACTAATTTCTGATAGAATTTTATGAAACGATATATAATTGTTAGAATTTTATGAAATCATACGTTCTAACAACTCTTTCGCCGTCCGCTGGGCTCTGGAAAAAAATGTAAAAATTAATATTTTTACGATAGCCGAGGCCAGTGGCGAATCCAGGATTCGGGTCCGGGGGGGGGGGGGGGAGGTTATAAAAATTTTGTATCGTAGTGACGAATGTCAAACCTCATGGCTTATATAAACCAAAACACTTTAACTTTACAGGCTTTCCTATCCTGACAATAAGAATAATAAAGAACACTACAATATTTTCGATAATTTAATAAAAAATACAATGAAATAACTAACCAAAAAATGTTGTCGACCGCGCCAACGCTACAAGTGCAAGTGGAAAGACTAGAAAAGTGGAAAATTTTCGAGCCTGTCAAGTCAGAAAGCAATGTTGTCACGATTTTATTACTATTTTTTAAAAATGAAAATTAAGATCAAACAGTTGTAGTGATTTTAAATTAAATCAAGATTTTTGGTTTCGCTCTGGGGGGGGGGGCTGCAGCCCGATAGCCCCTCCCCTGGATTAGCCATAGGCCGAGGCTCTCTGGAGCTCCAGATCCAGGTCTGAGATGGTCATAAAGGCCAAAGAAAAATTTAAATTGACTGGAGATCAGATTGAGCTAGCCTATGTGAAGGCGCAAGCTGGTAATCTACGTAATGAGCTCTCTGACCATCATGTCAAATTAGTTACCATCGAGGGGGTGGAGAAGCTCTTGCCTACTCCGACTGTACATTTTAATGTTTATAATGTTTTAGTGTTTTATTCTGTTGGAGCTGTGTTGAATTTAGTCTGGCCGGGACTGGGCGAGCAGTTGTAATTATCGTACTCCTATATTCTGGCTTTGTGATTGGGTCCACCCCTGTTTAAAATTAATGTAATATTTAGTTGTAAATATTTAGTGCAACCTGTAAATATTTAGTTGTTCGTTTTCAATTTTTTTAGGTGTGCTCTTCGTGCCCGCTTGGGCTAAAGGTAAGCTATTCTCTAGTGCTGTCGGGATTGTTTCTTCCCAGCCAGCCCGCTCCAGGCCTTACCTCCTTACGGGCCGGACCGGCAGGGGTACTAAATAAAAAAAGATACATACTTGCACAATGCATCATTTTTTACTATCTTTGAAACTTATGGACAAAATTTTTATACTGCTATTTAATTATATAAAGTACATAGTTCTACTTATATTAATGACCCACACTGGATCATTAATATAATAAAATGTGCATTGCATATTTTGTACATTTTTGCACATTTACATAATGTACATTTCTGGTGTAAATGTACATTGATAATCTATTGTAATAAAATGTATTATGTAAATGTATATGTTGCCGTTAAAGTGTACAATTCAGTTATTTCATGGAATATGTTGTTATTTCATGAAATAACTTATCAAGTCATTTAAAGTTTCTAATAAATTAATAAATCCAATAATGCTTAGTCCAATTAATAAAATTTTAACCAGTTATTCTACGAAACAACAAGTAATTATGCAAATTAGCTAACAACAGACAAATAATGTGAAAAATAAATAATCAATTGAATTATACAGCATAGAAAATGTTATTTATAAGAAATAAAGACATAAAAAAACCATTCATTAAAACTGGAAATACTAAAATGGAACTTGGAGTTGCATAGAAAATTATTTCTAAAACGAATACTTTTTTTCTATAATAGACAGTTAAAGTGTAAAATAAACAGTATAATTGGATTATGCAGCATACAAAATTTTATCTACACGAAATCACAATCATTTTGTTCATAACAAAATAGTAGCTAATACTAACAAGCTAGATGGATCATTTAGATAATGTGTAAATATTTATATGATGAAATAATTAATTAAATCGTGGAATGGAAGCAAATTTTACACTTTGACGGACTTGATCAGTTATGAAATAATTAGATATTTTTTGAAATAAAGTATTTCATGCATTAATGGAAACATATGCAAGGTGTTTCAAAAAAAAGAGTTTCAAAACAATCAACTACAAAAATTAGAATAAATTGAAAATAGAATCTTAGCTTAAACTTTAAACAAAAACAACAAAAATCTATTTATTTATTTTTTATTTATAAACAATAAAATTTAAAGAATAAAATTTAGAAAATAAAATTAGATAAAATGTATACAATTTTTAACTAGCGCGCAATTGCAGCAGGAAAACAAAAAACAGAGAAAAATAGAAATCAATATCATACAAAGAAAGCCAAAATAAATAAATAAACTCAGAGGTAATCGCAGGAAAACAAAAAACAGAGAACAATAGAAATCAATATCATACAAAGAAAGCCAAAATAAATAAATAAACTCAGAGGTATTCGAATAAAACCAAAAATAAACAAGGAATCCATTCTAGTCCATTTTTTCAAGGGCTAAGAACTTTATTCGAAATGGATTCAAAATAATAATTGGGAAATTTTTCTGTAAGAAGCTAGCATTACGCCAAACATAGCTTCTCTTAGCCCGAAATTTCCTAAACAAAGGACAAAGGAGACCTGTACATCAAAAAGCATATTTTCAAAAGAAAGAGGAAAAACACGCACATCAAAACGCTAATAAGGTTGATTAAAATTATCAGCCATCTGGCTATATTAAAATAAGCCTTCATACAGAAGGCCAAAAAGAAGTGGCCAAAATTAAAGGATATATCAAGGAGGCAGAAACAAGTCATTTTCTCAATAGAGCATGGGGTTGGAATTGTAAATTGGATTCATTACAGGCGAATCTTTGTTAGTGAATTAAGTAAACGAAAATAATACTTTGGATCAAATGTATAACACAGATTGAATGGAATACAGATTTAAAATAACATAATTCAGTTGTATGAATGAGAACATTATCACTCGTATGCGGCATGACAGGCATGATAATGGCAAGTAGAACGAAACCTTTGGAATACTTAAGGATTGTTGGAGAGTAAGTAATTGTTCAAAGGATTTGCCGACACGATACAATCCTCGTATGATGTTCTTCATGCAACTGTGTTGTTGTCATATTGAACATTTGTATCCCGTTCAATCTGTGTTGCTAATTTCATCTGGTGTATCCTTTACTCTTACTCAATTTTCTGGTAAAGATCCTATGTACGAATCCCCTGTGCATTTCCGACCTCATGTTCTACTGTGAAAAATTATTTGTTTCTGTGTGCTTCACCTTTCATTTTAGCCACGTGTTTTGAAATACCCTGTATAATATGTTATGCGTATAAAATAAATTTCTTCTATCTTAGTCAAACGAAACAGGTGTTCAGGGAAATTGTTTCTCTATGTCATTTTGACTTCAAGCCTTTTATTTTCAACATGTATGCAGTTAGAAACCCGCAAAAGAAAGACCCCCGCATTTGGGTAATGATTTCTTAGATGCTTTTTTTGGAATGAAAATTAATTGTTTTCATCTAATTTGCATTTTTATCACTTGCCAAGAGAGACATTAAAGACGCTCGTAGATAAATATCGCCGGAAAATAATAGCTAGGTTTATTCCTGAAAGACGAAAAAAAAAATAGAATAAGAAACTTTAATTTTTTTTTTGTATTATTTGTAAGCTAAGTGAATAAAATTAAAACAAATAAAATGTTCTGAAGCTTTGAGTTGAATATTTTTTATAGTAAGAATCTTTGATTTTGTTTTATTTTTTGCAGCATGTGAGACTACAAAATTGGACTGAAAAAAAATGGACTTCTAAAACATCTTCTACCAACAATCGAAGGCACTTGAGGCCACTATCATACAATTACTTCTTACATGGTTTTTCATAAATGAATATTGTTCTTTGAGAAGCAGGCCGTTACACTTATGTTCAATTATTAGTCAATGAATGTACAAAGTTAAATTTTAGATCCTATTTCGCTGTAACGAAATGACGCAATCCAAAAAGAAATAAATAAAGCAATAGAAAAGTAATAATGAGATGTAAAATGTATTTAAAAGTTTTTAAAAAGGAGTCTTATATTCTTAATATTACATAAAGTCCAAAAGAGTCATAAGTTACTTCCAGGTTTCTAGAGTTTAAATGGAAAAGGGGAAGAAACATAATACTTGCGACTTTTTTCAATACTATTGATTTAAAAGGTTTAAATATCAAATTAAAGAAATGAAAATTGTATCCTATATATAATCACTCCCGTTAATAACTGACTAATATTTCCGATAGGCTTTTAATAAACACAATAATAAAGAAAATGACATCGAATTTGCTTGAAAGAAATAACTTAATTAATATGTTTACAAATATTCTCTTTTCATTGAACTTAACTTTCATTAAGCTTTTAAAGTTTCACAATCAAGTGCTTTTTTTGTAAAATAAAACCTCTCTTAAGAGTGAATTAAAATTTACAAAAAGTTCTCAATTCAGAAAGCAAAGATAATAGGAAATTCAAATATTTTTTTTGTATTTTTATCCTAAACTGATAACGGAGAGATAGTTGTTGAATAAGAAATCAAATCATTGAGGTCCAACTAAGCAGAAAATGTGTTTTTTGAATGAACATGATAGAAACTTCTATCATGTTGAATCAATTACTTCGGATTTACTTCGATTCAGTTACTTCGGGCTCGTAACCCAAAGGTCCTCAGTTCTATCCTCGCGCCGCCAAAGTGGTGACTCGCGGACAAAGAATACGCAACAACAACTTTCAGTCGCACTAATAGATGGCAGCACCAAATATCAGGTCAATTCCATCTTCTTCTACATTCACCAGGTGGCAGCACGACAACTCCTACAGCAACGCAGCTCTCCCAATTCAAAGCCTGTGACACATTTCACAGCACAAAGTCTATGACACATTTCATAGCACAAAGCCTGTGGCGCATTTCACAGCACGCAAAGTCTATGACCATTTCATAGCACAAAGTCTGCAAGTGCCTGCGCACCACCAATCTGGGCAGCAATCTGCGCATATGCACGCAGCACATCGCTTCCTTGATATTCAGATAATCTCAAACAAGCTGGGGGTTGCTCCTGTGGCGCACCGTGCTACGCCATCTTACTGTGATGTATATTAGCCAATATCCGCCTCCGGACATGGGGAATTCCTTTTGTCTAGTGGTTAGGATTTTCGGCTCGTAACCCAAAGGTCCTCAGTTCTATCCTCGCGCCGCCAAAGATGAACAATCCTATATAGCTTTTTAAATTTTGGTTCATAGAAATTTTGAAGCGCTTATTTACCTTCCTGTCGGGCGCAGCTAATCTGTGAGATGAAGCACCTGTTGGCATGTCATGAGTGTAATTTGCAGAGTAACTCAGATACCAGGCAGTTTTAAAATACAAAAGAGCTTTAATGCTGTTT